>ML394729.1:22717-51035 GCA_005239525.1 Nicotiana knightiana
ACAAGAAACACTTAATTTCGTCAAAACTCGATTTTTCACCGAACTGGGGACCCCGACGTTTGGACTCAAAGACCTGGCTAACGCCAGGCTAGGGCTGGCGTTTCAGCCCTAACGCCTGGCTAACGCCAGGGTAGGGCTGGCGTTTCAGCCCTAACGCCTGGCTAACGCCAGGCAGGGCCAAGTTGTTTGGTTTTGTCGTCCGGCTATCGCCCGGGTGTCTCCTTTTACGTATGTTCCGACGTAGTTGCATCCTTTTAGCTCCATTTCATCTCCACTTCACCCATACATGAAATAAACTCCATTAAACACTTAACAAGTATATTTTATGCGTATAAAATGTATGGTATATCATATGATTCAACTATGCAATTTAGCCTTGCATCATACGCGTGACAAGATTCTTGACACGTCGAACTAAACGAGTATGCGTACGCGTGACTCGTATTGAGTTAATTATTTAAATAATCGAATAATAAGAAAGGTTAAAAATACAAATATATCCTAAAAGTGAGTAATTAAACAATTTAAGCCAAGTTTAATCATTAAGCGACCGTGCTAGAACCACGGAATTCGGGAGTGCCTAACACCTTCTCCCGGGTTAACAGAATTCCTTACCCGGATTTCTGGTTCGCAGACAATTTAAACAGAGTCAAAATTCCTCAATTTGGGATTTAAACCGGTGACTTGGGACACCAAATAAACTATTCCAAGTGGCGACTCTAATAAATAAAATAATCCCATTTCGAATAATGTCACTTTAAGTGGAAAAACTCCCATACCCTTAGGGGTGTATAAAATAGGAGGTGTGACAATGCGTGGAGCAACGATATAGCGACAAGTGGCACATTCAATTAATGGAATTAAGAATGTAAGGAAGGTATAAAAAAGACCACGAGACAGTGCAAAGAAAGGAACCGAGCCTGACAGTTGTCAAAGAGGAGGCGTGGGCTAAAGGTTAAAAAGATGGAAGATAGACGAACTAGAAGTAAATAAAGAAGGAAAATCGGAACAGTTATAAGGACTCTATGGCCATAAATATGTCAGTAATGGTTATCCATGACAATGGTCAATCAATACAATTAGTTCCCTTAATGAATCCATTTTAAGTATGAAAACCGTTATGGTTGTACGTTCCTAGATAAAGATAAAGAATTTCATTTGTAAGGACAAATTACAATTACTACTGAAATACATTTCATAATTCTCTGCTTTATCAAAGTTTCGAGCCTTGACTTTAGGGATTGACCGTTGATTCACTCCTTATTTCTCTTTGATAAGTTTCACTATTACTCTTGTTATTTTCTATTGAGCAAGTGAAGTAAAACTTGGTTATCAATGATCTGTTTTCTTCTAAATATAGAATTTGACTGAGAAATCTATTTTTGGGTTAAACACTAGCCATATACATAGTTTATATGATTATACATAATTATACATATATAATACATAAATTATTCATATATGATACTTCCACCGACCACTTTTAGTTTAAGCGATGGAGTGTACTGCTATTTGGATTAATTCTCCTTTTCATTTTTTGTTCCACTATTTTTGACTAGTCTAGAATTTCAATTCAAGTATCACCTTTTTCCTTTTCTTTTTTTCAATAAATTGTAATATCAATTTTGAAATCATCATAATAACTTGCAATAATAATGCATTGCGTTTCCTCCTTTAATGAAACTTTAAAAAAAAAAAAATCAATGCGCAAGATATTTTGAGTTTATACAAAATTCAAGAAAGATGCTCCCAAAAATATAATATAAATAATTTATTCCAATACAAGTATTAATGGTTGATTTCACGCGCGTAAACCTTATGTAAGGTCCTACTACACAAAAATACAATGCAATGTCTTGTCACGTGACGTGCCGCGGAAAACGTTTGTTGGAAGAGCACGCAGTTTGAGATGAGATGATGCAAATAGGCGCATGGATAATGTGCCTTTTTAAAAGTAGATTCCTTTTATATGCCTAACCAATAACCACCTACCATTCCTTTATTTGAATTTGGGCAATTTTATTGCACAAAATTCAGATTCCATACATTAATAAACCCTAATCACCCTAATTATAGTGTTAATTATTTTATCCTCCCATTTTTATGATACTAAACTAATATCAGTTACATTTGACTAACTAATAAAGTCAAATTTGATTAGATTATTTTAATAATTAATTTATAAATCAACTTCATATTTACACAAGTGAAAACATAGATCTTCATATCAATTTCATTTTTTCTATGTTAATTGAGTCATTAATTTTATTTGTTTCACTTAGAACCGTAACATTTTAATAATTGAGTCATTAATTATTTCTCTAGTAATACTGCATAAAGCAATACGAGTGAAAGCTTCACATCCCAATCCCAATTGACTGTAAACGGAGCTCTGGAAATGGCGACTGACTCTCAAGCATACTTAGAAGGTGACAAGGTCAAAGAAACCAAGTCCTTAATCGCCGAACTTTGCCGTCATTTTTACGACCAGGGCTGGGTTGGGGGCACCGGCGGCAGCATCACCATTAAAGTCCACGATGAATCTATTCCCAAACCCCAACAACTTATCGTCATGTCCCCTTCCGGTGAGAACCCATTCAATTACGATTTAACCTTACTTTCTATCTATTTTTGTGTTCTATTCTTTTCTCGTTTGTTTGATTTTTTTTTTTAAAATTGGTTTTGATTAGGGGTGCAAAAGGAAAGGATGGTGGAAGAGGATATGTATGTGATGTCATCAGATGGGTCTATTTTAACTGCGCCGGTGGCTAAACCTCCTCCCCACAAATTTCCCAAGTGTTCTGATTGTGCTCCTCTTTTTATGAAGGTACAATAGGTCATCAGTGTCATAGACTTATAGTTATAGTTAAAGAGGAAACAAAGATTGTTGTTTTTATCATGGGACAATTGTTTTGCAATCATGTCTATTTGATATACTGGAATTGATTGTAGTATTGTTCTTTGATAGTCTTATTGTTTTGTCGTAATTAATTAAGTAAATACAAGTGTACTGTCTCTAACAGCTTAAGCTTTTAGATGAAATGGTCTCGTGCTGTCATACATAAGCTTTTAGATGAGACGCTCACCCATTTTAACAATCCAAGCCCGTAGTCTCTTCTTTGTTTCTTGGTCAGCTCAGCAAACTTTTGCATATTTCATTTCTATCGGTTTCACCTCAGGATCGTTTTACTATTTCTATGCTGCCATCTGTTAAATTTGTTCTCTCTCTCTCTCCCTCTCTCAACATTCCAGTAACAGCCAGGATTATTAGTTGTACACTGTTGTCAAAGGTGCGCGTAAGTCCTGAAGTGAGGCGTAAAACATCTTGAGAGCTTCGTCTCGCTCTTTAGTGTCTTCATCAAGGTTCTAAGCATACCTTTTCTTGCCAATGAGCTTAATCGTGAAGAGGTGACACTAAATAATTGAGATTTCATGTTGTCGTTTTTTTTCAATTTCTTTGCCCGTTTTTTGTTATTCATGCTTATAATTATATAGTCTTGCACTACACATACGTATTTGTATTTTTTTTTCCTCCATTTGCGCCTTTCCTCATTAAAGTTCACACTTTATTTGCGTTTTGCGCTTGAAGCCCTGACGGACCTTAGAGCTTTTTTGCATTTTTCGCCTTTGATAACGCCGGTGTTGTAACTGCAAGCTGCTGAAAGATTTTCCTCAGATAAAGCATGTTCCTTTGGAATGGAGAGTCGGATTTCATATTAGTTGATGTATACTTGAATTCTCTTAGTTCTTTTTGATTTTGTATTCTATTTTGCGGATTGTAAGTTATTTCCTTTTTGTTTTTCCTTAGGCATATGAGATGCGTAATGCTGGTGCTGTTATCCACAGTCATGGAATGGAATCCTGCCTTGTAACAATGCTTAATCCACTAGCAAAAGAATTTCGGGTAAATATTGCTACAAACTTTTGTAAAGTTACCGCCATCTTGGTGTGCATGAAGAAGAAAAAAAGGGGAACTTGGTGATGCTGAGTTCCAAACATTCAACATAGTCCGTATAATGCTGACTATAGATTTGTTTTCCCATTGACAATAGATATTTTGGAATTTATTTGATAATCAATTTTTCTTCTGATAAAGATACTTGTTCTTTTCCTAAAATATGAAGTCTAATCCTAACCCTTCTTCCCTTTGCCCATAACTGTATATAGGCTAGTTATTTCATATAGCAGAGCCAACTAGTTTTGGATTGAGGCATAATTGATTGATCTCTTAAGAGAATATGCATTTGAAACTTTCTTTTTTACCAATGTAATAAGTTACTACTGTCTCTATCTGCTCTACCAAATTCCCCTAGTCCAATTGATAAAACTTTAAAAGACATCTAATTCTGCATGGAAAAATACTGAAACCTATTGTTCTTTTTCATCTCATCCACTATTCATTGTTGCTTTGATTGACAGATCACTCATATGGAAATGATAAAAGGAATTCAAGGGCATGGGTACTATGATGAACTTGTTGTTCCTATCATAGAGAACACTGCATATGAGAGAGAACTCACAGACTCTCTTACTGAAGCTGTATGTGTCTCCCTCTTCTAAAAGTCACACCCTTCCTTTGCATGATCTCATGTCTACCACGTTCTGTTCGTTTGTGTATCTGCACTTATTTTGTTTTTCTTCTTCTCTGCTTTAAGTCAGTAGTTTTAGATGGCTTTACTGGAACTGCTATAATCAAATTAATGTCATTAGTCAACATGTTATTCCTGTTTTTTCTTGGCAGTGACCACCAAACGGGGTGACAATTTTGCACTTGCAAAGTAACAAAAATACATTGTTGTTGCTCAATCATTCTACTGCTAAATTTGTTTGTTACAACATACTGTTGCTGTCTGCAATTCTGCTTCACTGCTGAATTTGTTCAGCAGTTATTACAATACGTGGAAGAAAGTAGACTGGTTTGTTTTATTTTTCTAGTAAAATTTTGCTTAAAGCATTGATTGCACTAGATATCCTGTCCCTTGAAGAAAGGAAAAATCATGGAATAGTTCTTCTCATCCATAGAGCAGTTCTACTAATACATGAAAAATGGACTGAGTTTCTTTGTTGTCATTTTGGCCTCAGTTCACGCAAAATGGGTAGCCATAAAGGGAAGCGGCTGGCGGATATTTATCTTTAACAAGTTATGTCGAGCTAAAAAGGATTGACTGCACGACGTACCCTATCCATAAAAGATAGGATATAGTCATAAACTACTACTTCTTCCATTCATCTTCGGAAACTAACGGTTGATAAGCAGATAGGGAACACTTTATGCATGATGATGCTTTTATATTTCCACTTTACTATAGTCTTTTATCTGCTCTGACAGGTTATTATTTTCTATTGTGGATTACATGCTATTATATCTCTCTAGCAGGTAAATAAGGTGTAAATCTATATTGTTACGGTAAGCAATTATAAACTAAACTAATCACATGGGTAAAGAGATGTTTACCTCGCACAGAGAGCTCATGCCTACTGGCTCTGCCCTTGAGGTGCTATTTACCACTTTGGGTCAGTAGGAGCAACCGTGATCTTCAAATTCCTGGTTTCCAATGGAAATTCTAGATAGTTTTTACTGGCTTCGGTGTCATGTCTGTCCTTAACTCAATCATTTCTGCCTTTAACATTGATCTGGCATTGTGTTTTGATATCCTAGCCATACAGGTTAACAACTAGCCAACAAGATATGGTTCTAGTAACTATTTGTTGAGAATTGAAGTGGATCATTTGTAGTAAGAAGAATTAGTCTAATCCCATGTTTATCCTACTTTTGAAGTTCTGACATAGTTCAAGATGTATGCTACAGCTCCCTTAACTACCACAAAGGAGTCTGCTATAGCCGTTTAGATTTTAGAAGTCAAAATTTACCCTATATCACATACAGAATAAACTAGGCACATGTTGAAGCTAGGTACCAAGAAAAATAAAAAACTGCTTCCAGGTCCATTGAAGAAACTAGAGGAGTGATGCAAGTCAACCTCCCCCCTCTCTCGTGGATGAGTGGGGAGTTATGCAGGAGAAATTCTATATCAGCTGTAATATAGAAGATCAATATAAATTTAGTTGTATAAATGGTTTTCCTTAAAAGATAAAAGCTAGAGTATAAGGAAGACATTGCACCCAAAATTATTTGTCACGAAACACAAAGTTCTATTATTACTCTCTCTTTCGAGTAACCAAATTTGAGTAGCCCAGGGTTTCACAGTAAACTTGATAGGTTATATCTTATGCAGGGAGTAGGGTAGAGAAGTCTTGCTTGCCAGTAGGTTGGCAGTTAGCATAAAAATAGTCAAACTATGAGTATCCTCTGAATGACAATAGAGGATTTGTGTAGATAGCCCAACTAGTTTGGAATTGATGCATAATGTGTTACAGCATTGTTTATACTTGCTTATTGTTGGAAGGAAATTTTTTACCATTTAAGGATAGAAGTTCAGACTTTTGCAACGGAAGAGAAAATTAATAAGTCATTTGTGAAATATGAGGATAGAGGGAATATATTCTCAAAGAGTCATCCACATATTATGAAGATTAAGTGATTACTGTATATCAAGGTTAGGCATCCAATAATATCCATAGCTGTCTCCTAAATTAGTACACTTCTTATTATGCTGCCCTAAGGTTTAGGATGATATTTCCATGCTACTATTTACATGAGGCTTGATGTATCTGCCTAAACAAGATTTTTATTTTATTCATGCATATTTGGAGACATCTGTTTTTAGTTTGAGTTGCATGTAAATTTTTTCCATTGTTTTCTCGTGAGAAAAATATAGTAGATGCCTGACGCCATTACTCACCCTTGAATGAAGACTTAACTGAAGAAGTGAAGATTTTCACTCTTTGTCTAGTGATTGTTCTATATGTTGAGTGAACTAGTGTTGAATTTCTTTTCCATGTTGAACAGATCAAAGCTTACCCAAAAACAACAGCCGTGCTGGTCCGCAACCATGGTATATATGTGTGGGGAGATTCTTGGATCAGTGCTAAAACACAGGTTTGTGTCATGAACCAAATGGTCTAGTACTTCCCAGACGGGTTTAGTAGCTACTAATAGTTATGTTGCTTCTAGTGTATTTTGTTACACCCTACTCTGCAAAAGTCATTGATTGATTTAATACTACCCTTTTTTGTTTGCGGTGGGTGGGGGTGGGGATGGGGATGGGGATGGGGATGGGATGGACATGGTTAGATAGAAGATTAGATTTAATAATATTGATTTAAAGTGCTAGTAAGTTAAGGATCTCTGTAGGATTTTCCATGTACATCTTGTAATCTATTTAAGAATGTAAGTATGGATACAGTCCTCAGATCAATAAATTTGATGTATCTGAGAATTTACGTTTCATTTGGCACTCTTCTAATTGACATGCTATCTTCCAGGCTGAGAGCTACCACTACCTCTTTGATGCTGCAATTAAACTCCATCAATTTGGACTTGACTGGACAACACCAGCTCATGGTCCTATTCCTAACCCCAATGGTCCTTTTGGTGGCATCCAGATTGCCAACATATCTGCAAAAGCAGGTACTCTTGCTTCAAATGGCAGCATTGAACCATCAAGGGTAAGCATTTGAAAATTTAGACCATCCTCCGTCTTTCTTGAAATTCAAAGGTTTAGGTCTTTGTGTTAGGTATTTTAATTGAGTTCTTATTGTTGTCTGCATTGTGATATTTATGCTTTTTTGCAGCGGTGCATCATTTTGGATATAGAAGGAACCACTACCCCAATAACATTTGTTACTGATGTTCTGTTCCCTTATGCACGTGATAACGCGGGGAGACATTTGGATGCTACATATGGCTCGGCAGAAACTCAACAGGATATTAAGTTATTGCGTGCTCAAGTAAGTTTAAGTAAACTTACTGAGAGATAGGTTTGTGAAAAAGCTCTTCAAAGGAGTTAAGCCCTTTTCTTGGAAAAATTTGTGATGACGTGATATTATTGTCATAATGGTGTTTTGCATGTCAGTTTCTAGAGGACACTTGGGGAAAATCAATAAAACTTTTGGGTGTAACTAACTTGGAAAGTTAATGAGAAATCCCAACCTGGATTGACTAAATGTTATGCTAAACTCTGATTCCAACTTTATCATGACCCAAAGTACCTCCTAGCCATGACTGGCACCTAACCAGCACCTACCGCTCAGCGAACCAGATTTCCATTGTTGGGATTGAAGGTTGGTGAATGGGAAATGGAGGGAAGAAAGTGAAAGGAAAGTAAGCTCCTTTTTGCTTTGGAAAGAGCAATTGTCCCTAATTGGTGGTAGAAAGTAAAGGGAATGTGCTTATATTGAGAAAGCACTTCCCATGGTGTTAAATGGGTTGGAAAGAAAGTAAGCCTCGTGTCGTCGTTCGGCTCGGCTTCGGCTTCAGATTCGGATTCGGTCAAAGATTGATTGATTAATCTTTTTAGACAAAGTTTCTTTCAGTTATTTAATTAATTAACGAGAAGTCAACCCGCAATAATCTAGGACCTGCGATGCGACCCGGTCTGTTTCTTTCCCAGATTATTTTAATTTTTTTTCCCGGAATATTTTAAACGGATTCCTGCCTGCAACAACCATGGCTGTTTCTGAAAGGTTGCAAACTTTTCAGAAACAGTGCCAGAAAATGGTTATAAATACGCCTTGATCCCAGAATCTTTCCTTACAAAATTTTCTGATCTTCTTCTTCTTCTGCACAAATATATTCCAGTGGGATTTACAGCCATTAAGTGGTTCGCAGTTCATCAGAGTTTCGGGTCCCAATACACTGGTGAATTAAGTCGTTTCATCCTGTGAGGATAATATTCCAACACCTCGGGTACTTAAAGGGAATAATTTCCTTAAGGACACACTGTGCATTCCGTGGGCTCAATTTTATTCCGAAATTATTTTCCTTTGATTATTTCGACATTCTATTACTGCTGAAGTTTCTGTTTCTTTTTTTTTTTTGTTTCAGAAAATTTACTGTTTCATTATATATTAAAGTATTACAGTTGTGACTAACATCTATCACATACATTCCAACCGCTAACCAACAGCAAAACCTTAAAGTATAAATTAGTGGCAATCTCCAATATCAGCACAAACAGGAATACAAAACGTAAATCGCAATACAACCCATAATCTAAGTCATGGACTGTCTAAAGACACAAATCCAAATACCAAATGCCAGGTCTGAGCCCTACAAACGTGGTGAAAAGCATAAACCAAATGATAGTCCGCAACCTTCACAGACTGCATCGAGAAGCCATGGGCCTCCCTGCTCAAATTCTCGACATTCTCCACTGGCTGAAATTAATGTTGATAAGCGTAAACATATTTGCTGATTTTTGAATCTAGCCTCTGCCATCTTCTTTCAGGTGCAACAAGACCTAGAAAATGGTGTTGCTGGTGCTGTGCATATCCCGTCTGACGATGCTGGGAAGATGGAGGTAATTGCAGCTTTGGTTGCTAATGTAGAGGCAATGATTAAAGCTGACCGAAAGATTACTGCATTGAAAGAGTTACAGGTGAGAACAGTGGTACCTAGGTCCCTCAAATAGTATATAAATGTTACAAACTTTCATAACTTAGTTGCTTACAGTTCGTGCTTTTTTTCATATTCTAATACTCAGGGACATATATGGCAAACTGGGTTTGAGAATAATGAGTTAGAGGGACTTGTTTTTGATGATGTGCCTCAAGCTCTTGAGAAATGGGCTTCTTCAGGCTTCAAGGTTTCTTTCATCTTTCCTTGTTTCTGTACTCTCTGCATTCCTCCCTTTCTTGTAAGCTCTAGTGCTATCCAAATTTTGTTACAAATGCAAACCGTTATGACCATCAAAGAAGTTGCTCTGATTCTTTTTGAAAGGCTTCGGCATGCTGCATGGTTTAAGTGTGTTCTTCATTATCATGAGGAGGTAATGCCTTAGTCTATAGTCTCCATCTGCTCATATTGACTAGTTTTTGTACCACAGGTATACATATACTCAAGTGGCAGCAGATTGGCACAGAGACTTTTGTTTGGTCACACAAAACATGGAGACCTGAGAAATTATCTCTGTGGATTTTTCGATACAACAGTGGGGTAAAATTTCTACCTTTCAGCGGGTTTTCATATTTTTGATACTTTTGTCAGTTGAAGTTATTCATCTTTCTCCTTTTCTGCTGTAGAAACAAGAGAGAAACAAAAAGTTATCAAGAAATTACAGCATCGTTGGGAGTAGATAATCCATCAGAGATCTTGTTTGTGACAGATGTCTATCAAGAAGCGACAGCTGCAAAGGCAGCAGGTAATGTCCTGCTCATTTTGTAGAAACAGCTCTGTGAATTTGCTAGCTCTTCCTTGAAAGCCAGATACTAGCTGAAAAAGTAGTTTGGTCAACAACTGTGTTGCCAATTTAGGATGTTAGTACTTTTATTGTTGTTGTGATTCCACCTCTTTAACTCCAACAGCTAGCAGTTTATCTAGACAGACTTGTGTGAGCCTGTGGGATGTCATTTATATAAGCTATACTTCAACAAACAAGAAGTTATGCATATGCTTCACTGACATTGCTGCCCTTTTGGCTCCTTCAGGTTTGGAAGTGATAATCTCTGTCAGACCAGGAAACGGACCTCTCCCAGATAATCACGGGTTCAGGACAATCCGATCATTTTCAGAGATCTAAAGATGAAATATGTCATCCTGTAACATTTTCCATGTATGGTGTAACATATCATAATAAAAGAAAGTTGGGGGTTGGTCCATGTTTCTCTAGCAAAAATTAATAGAGTTGATTGAGTCATACTGCTGCTCTTACCTTTCACAAATGGGGAGGTCCATTTGTGTGTTGCAACCTTAGGATTAGTGTCAACTAGTCTCCTTTTTTCTGTTGTATTGAGATGGTATTAAGTTAACTTATGAGAACAATTTCCAGAGATCGATGTTTTTAGTTCCATTTCCAAAGAGATGGCTGGAATGGAACCTCGCTCTTCTCATTTCTAAATAAGGTAGCTTGCTGGTTTTTCCCTCGGTTAATGTATAGAAAATTGAACGAAAACTGGCGAAAAAGAAGTATGCTGAGGAACAAAATTCTCAATCCACTGTTGCTCTACAAAATGGTCTCAAAACTGATCTTTTTGATGGTTCTTGTACCCTTGGCTTGGCAGCCCAATCTGAAGAATTCAAGATTCATGTCCGATTCAGGTTGGTAAGAGACAGTACAAAAGTTTTCACTGGATTCAGGTTTGTTGAGATTGCACACCTGTACAGTTGGGAAAGAATGAGCGGTGAATTGTTCCTCTTCGTGGTTTTGTTTGGGGAAAAAGATGTGCATGCTATTTTAATGAGATGAGAAGTTTATTTATAAATGGAGAGACTAGTCTATAAGGTAACGCAAATTATAATAGTGGTTTTGGAGCTAACTTACTGATAAGCAAAGGAATCTCTTGCTACAAGGTACAAGGGCAAGGGCAAGGGCAGAGAAATAAAAAGTTGAAAAGAAATCACATATTGCATTTGACATATGACTTGTGGTACATATAGTGGACATATGACAGTCGTCATAATACTTACTGTTATCCCTTCATTTGTCAAACTTTTCAATCATAATTGCTTCCCACTTTCTCTTCCTGCAATTTCCTTTTCATTGTGTATGTCGTCATTCCTTAACAACTGCTCACTTCTAAGTCAAAAGACAACCTTATAGAAGAAGGCTTTATGTTTGTGTTGTACATCTAAAAGAATTTAAGGATAATTTTATCTTTAATCATGGTAATATATGCATTAATAGTCTTGGTATTACTAACATCATCATTTGCTACTAATTCCATCTTGTAAAAATACAGGGTAAAGTTACGTACAATAGACCCTTGTTTTCTGGCACTTCACGCATAACGGAAGCTTAGTGCATTGGGTTGTCCGTTATATATTAGTTATACATAGAATAACACAAAATAGGTTGTATAACAAATTTTGCATTAATAATATATAGGTTGAAAAAACATACCAAACAAGAAATGAATAATACATATTTGTGTAATGCATCCTACACTATCACTACCATGTTTGCTTAATGGGTTTCTTATGCATTGCCAAAAGTTCCGAAATTAAACTACATCTTTGCTTTCCATTATTTAATGGATGTTGGAAGAATCAAACGTTTTACGAAGTCGTAGGGTGTAGGAACAAAACTCAAAGTTATTGACAGGTGAGAAATTTTACCAATATAGAAGGAGACGAAGAAAAGGCTAAGGATCCCGAGAAAAGGACATGGTGTAAAAATGAAAATATCAAAGTAAGTGGGACCAAAATCATGTCAAAGATTGGTACCTTATGGTTTAATGTGAATCAAACATCCAATCATCTCAGCACAAAAGGAGGATTGTCCTACTTATATTTTTGTCGAATATCACTTAAGAGGGTCAAAACTACCATGTCTCTTTCTTAACAAGCACAACCAAGTTTTGTCGCATTAAAAATACTTAACTTTACCCACTATAACAGTTAACACACATAAATATATTTTTTCCTCCCGTTAATAATAACATCAAATTCATTATAATAGTTATGGTGGATAAAGTTTAATTACTTTAGCGTGACAAAAAATAATTTTATAACTATATTGTTATACTAGGGTGGTGCTTGCTTCTCATTTTCAATCATCGGCTAATATCAGTTTGTGCTGAAAAGCCCTTTTCTTCTAAGGAGATATTCAAAAATAGCTAGATTTCTAGGTGATCGATCATTCAAAAATAGTCACAGTTTCAAAAGTAATCGAAATTTAGTCATTTTTTTATGTAAAAATAAATCTGATCGAAAACACTGTTCAAAATCCAAAAAATACTGCATAATATACCGGAGTTCCAGTACACTGCAACTCCAGCATAATATGCTGGAAGTTCATACACATGTGCTCCAATCTCAAGTATATTATGCTGGAACTTTCCGTGTTGCAACAAATAACGGCTATTTTTCAATGACTTTGCAAACACTGATTATTTTTGAATGACCAGTCCGAAAACTAACTATCCCATGCTATTTTTACTTCCTTCTAATCTCATGCCTTAAAAATATGGTGACTTTGAAAAGTGAATCTAAGGATCCAACTTATTAACATATGCATATGGTCCTAAACTCATACAACACTTTTGCTTAGTGTATACGTGCATATATGCTGTAAAGATAGTGCAGAATGTGAATTTGATCCTACACCATTACGCATTTTTTTTAATTTCACTTGTTCCCACTGTTTGTATAAATAATGGCAAAGAATATGAATTTGATCCCAATACTAGTAGCACTTAATTTTGACAAAGACACTTGTTATTCCAAACGTAATTTTATTCTGCTATTCCTAAATGACGATACCCTTTACAGGATTCTCCTTCCACTCTAAAAGTCATTTTAAAAAAAAAAAAAAAAAATCAGTACTAAGAATGGTAAAGAAAAATAATCCAACCTCAACTTTCAAAGTATTGTCCTAGTTCTATCTTTAGGATCGTTTTTGTCCCCTTAGACTTTAATCCAAAACGAGCCTCCACAATCTAATATTTGAATATGGCCCTAACCAAGGGCCAAACTAGGAATTTTGCAAATGATATTCAAGATTAATATACATTTATATAAAATAAATTTTGATTTATATACTCAGTGTGTAATTTAACGATGAAGAGTGAGTGTGGGGGTAAAGTTCAGCCGAACCTAGTAATTTTGGTTCGAACTCTGTATTTATCTTTAAAAAAAAATATTATATTAAATATGTATACACAATTACTCCACTTAGAACTCAATAACTTAAAACAATCGCAAACTTGAAATCTTGATTAGATTCGCCTAAGCACGCTTTGCGGTAAAAATAGAATGTAAAAAACAACGTCTTCAAGAGATTAAAAGGTAAAAATAGAATGTAAAAGAGCCAAAAAAAAAATGAAGGAAGAAAGAGAATGAAACAAAGTTGTTTATTTCTGTTTTTTTTTAATCACTTTTTGAAACAGCGGATTGAAGGGAGATCAAATTATACAATTGAAACAATTAAGATCTCTACCTTTTTAATTTCTCTTCAAATTAGTCTCTCAACCCACGAAACTCACATCAGCACAAATCACAGAACATTAAAACAAATCCACATAATCCTCAAGAAGAAGACCCTGAAACTCTAGGAGAAGTTACTGGAAACAAGGGCAAAAGTTGTGGCTCAGAATCTCTAGGCGTTCTCCTTGGTGAAGGATGCATGTAAAACTTCTTCTCAGCAATAGCTTTATCCTCTTCTGAAAGATTACTCAATGGAGATGACTTGTTAAATGGGTCTTCAATCAATGGCGTAACTGGGCTTAAAGCAAGCGAAGGGAAATCAAGAATACTGGGTGATAAAATCTCGGGCTTGTTCCGAGGTGAAAAACTAGTTGAATTCTGGGCTGAATGAAGACCAGGAATCAAAGGACTAATCATAAACCCATTTTTTAAACTGTTTCTTCTTTCGTAGAGCTTGAAACTAGGTTTTTTAGGAGCAGTTCTAATAGGAGGAATGGAGCCTTTATTGGAAGATGAAGATGAAGATGAAGATGGATCTGCTTGTTTAGCAGTTTCAGAAGAACCAGTGAGCATTTGAACAACTTGTTTGAAAGAAGAAGTATCAGCTTGTACAAAAGTTGTTGGGTAAGGGTTGTTTGTTTCAGATCTAGAGATTGTTTTTGGGGTCAGTGGTGGGGTTGGATTTTGGATTACTGATCCATTGCTGTTGCTGTTTGGACTTGTTCCATTGCTTCTTGGTGAGTTTATTGAAGATGGGTTCTCTCTATCTTGAATTCTTGATGTCATTTCCATCTCTATATCTCAAATGCTTGATCTCTTTCTTTTGGCTAATAGATGATGAAGAAGAATTGTTGGAGTGAAAAACAAGGCTATGGTGAGAGGAATTTGCTTTTGTATTTTGTGTAGTATTTGTGCAAAGTGCATTTGCTTCAAAGTCTTTTCTTTTTGTCTTTAAGACTAATTTTCTTACCTCATGAAAGACTCTTTCTTTTTTTTTTCTCTTTGTTATATTGGGTTTTGCTTTTGCTTTTGCGTTTGCTTTATGGTGTGGGAGGTGGTGGGGGTGAAAAAAAAAGGGGAGGGGATGGTTGATTGAGTAGAGAGAAAATGCAACCCACAATGGTCAATTTAGATAAGAAAAAGAAAAAGGTAGGGTGAATTGGTGGAGTTTGGAATTTAGGGCGTCAGCGTCAGAAGTGGCCAAAGAGTGGGAATTTCAATTTCAAAGTATTTGAGCTGTACATTGACTTCAGAGCCCTGACCCTGAAACTAAGAGAAAGCCAACAACACTACACTCACTGCTCTTTTGATTGGGTGTGTGATGGATGTTAACATGTCATCTCTATACATGACATCTTTATCAACGTCTCGTGTTCAAGATATGATATGTGAATGAATTAGGGTCGGCATAAAATCCGAAAAATTAAATTTCGAATCGAACTGAATTAATTCGGTACGTTTCGGTATTTCGATACTAAATTTTCGGTATTTCGGTTCGGTTCTCGGTATTACAATTTTAAAAATTTGGTATACCGAAATACTGTATATACCGAAATTTTAAGGACATTTTCGTTGGACCCCACCTATCTCTATTCTCTACCCACCCAGTGCCCAGCCGGCCAGCCCAATTTAATACCCATTCTCGTCTCCCCCAAGCCCAGTACCTTTTAGACTCTTAGGACTTAGGTTAGACCATTTCAATTAGCAAATTAGGTTCTCTCTCACGCTTAGTCTTCGGTTCTTCTTCTTTGCGACTTCACCCACATCGGCCGCTGCAATTCTTCTTCTTCACGACTTCACCCACACCGGCCAAACCACCAGAGAACACAAATAAGTAAGTAAACACCATCTCAATTTTCAAATCCATTTATGTTCTTTCTTTGTATATATCCGACATGCTTGTGCTTTCTACACTCTACAGGGAATTTTCAAATCCATTTATGTTCTTTCTTTGTATATATCCGACATGCTTGTGCTTTCTACACTCTACAGGGAATTTTCAAATCCATTTATGTTCTTCTCTTTGTCATCTCAATTCTTGAAACATAATATTCTTATTCTAATTCCCTTTTTTTCTTTGTGTATATACAATTTTACCATTTTTAATTTCATTTTTCCTTGTTTGGTTATTGTCCTTTGGTGTGAAAATGCAACCACGCTTTCACTCCCTCAGAGTCAGGCAGTCATAGAGTCACCATTTTTGTCTCCGATCTGGGCGTCTGGCGTTGCCGCGTTGGTGATTCCGAGTTCCGACTCCTCTATCCTCACTCCTCACTCCTCACTCAATCATTGGATTATTTCGAAGCTCAACGCTCTGGCCAGGTTCATATGAATTTTCTATGATCTTTATTTTGTGATTTTTTGAGATTTCTTTTTATATTTTGTGAATTCGATCATTCCTTATTGGTTGATATTTGTATGTTGTTGCTGCCTTGCATCTTTTTATTTATCTGATGATTGGAGTGCACAACATGATTTATATATTGTTTAGGTTCAAGTGCAATCATGCCCTGTGCTCGGTTGACCATTTTCAGAGAAGATCTGCAGCCTGTTAATGTTGCTACAGTGCTGTCCCAGCAGTGAAAATTTTCTATTCTGCATTTCTGCTCCATTTTAGTGCTCCAAATTAGCATATTGTTAACTGTTAAGTGCTGTCCTGTGTGAGGATCTTTTTCTGTAACTGTTCAGTAACAGTTGTACTGTTAATTAACTGCATTTTAGCTGTATTTTGGTCTTTGGATGTTCAGTTTTGGACTGCTAATTTGTTCTGTAAATTAGCAAACTGTTAATTACAGAATATTAAGGCTGTTTGCATTTGGTATTTTGTTCTGGTTGCCTTTTCTGTTTTGGCGCAGATGGAGATCGAGCTTATTTTGTTGTCAGAAATGTATTACTTTGTTGTTTGCATTTGGTATTTTGTTCCTAAGTTGCAATGTTTGTAAATAATGGTAAGTGTAGTATTGTTGTTATTTACTGTTTGCTACTTTACAGTAGTTATTTAGATATGGAGTATTGTTGTTATTTACATAGGTTCGATACATATATAGTATTGTTTGTACTTTGTAAATAATGATAAGTGTTGTTAACCTATGGAACAATACTACATATGTACCGATACATCAAAGAAAGACAATAGCTATCTGCAGAAAATGACCATAGATAGAGCATAACATAACAGGCGAAATGTTCGCCATGTCATGCATCTTGAATGTGAAATAAGACCGAATATTAAACTGAAACCGTACCGAACTAAAATAATAAATACCGAACCGTACCAAAATATTTTGGTATGGTATTTGGTATACACAATTGAGAAACCGAATACCCAAATACCGAATACCCACCCCAAGAATGAATGGAACTTTCGATAAGGTATATTTTTGCCTTAAAATGAGCACTATGTGATACGAATTTAAATTAGTCGGACGTTCGCTCCGCCCTTCCTTCATCCGTTGTAGCTGAACTTTCTTGCTTATTGAGTATTGAAATCGAGTTGGTAAAAATTAATTAAGTTAGCCGCCCAACTATTACTAGCAATTCCGGCTCGTATATACAAAAGAAATACCTTTATGAACAAAATAATACATTCATAGTCAGTTGGAGATTTAAGACGCATTTCCAATATTATTTATATTTATTTTTCATATATAATTCGAGTTCAAAACAAACACTGAATATTGTTGTATTTCGCACTTACCACTTTCCAAAAGGTCCAAGTGTCCGTAAATTTTAATGAAGGAAAAGAGGAAAAAAGTTGTGAGAAACAGCGTCCGTGACTTGGGCACTTTGAGCCGCTTGTCTTGTTTTTCTTCCTTCAAATCATTGAGGAGACATTTTCATGATGGAACCTACAAATTTTATTTCTTTTTCTTTTTTGTATATTTAAATCTTAGATTAATTCTGTTTACAAGGATTAAAATAAAAAATTTACTAGCACAAAAAAAAAATAAAAAAATACTTCTATTATAAAGTATTGGTTTTACTTGGTGGGGCTACAAAGCAAGGTCCTCTTTCTTTAAAAAAAATTCAGGTACTTATTGTTTATAAATGTGTTGTCATACCAAATAGTAGCAAAAGATATTGGTCCCAAAGTTTCATCGATTAATATTGCCTAACAAGTTCAGTCAACCACTTAACGTATCAGATATGTTAGAATATGAAAAGAAAAATACATTAAACACAAAGCAATTTCAATAATTGAAAGATTAATTTTCTATGTGGAAGTTTATTTATATCCTGTACACAAATTTTGCTTACACAACAAATTATTTGCTTTACAAAGTCGTAATTAATGAGAGATATTTAGTCAATTGTTAGTAACGATTAGTGGGTATTAAAAGTTAATTATATCCCTTCCTATAAACACTTATTATTTGAAGTAATGGGAAAGCATTTTTAAGCACTTGAATCAATTGGAATTGGAAAATACTGATAATTAAAGGATTAGAAAAGAGGTGGAGCACCAAATAAAAACAGCACTAAGTAGTGCAATTATTTTCAAGACCAGACACGTACACCTTTCTTTGAATTCTTCAATATATATAATTATTAATTAGTGGAATAAATGGAGTTTCCAAGCCCTTATGAAAAAGCAATTGTTAACTTCTATAATCGTTCAAGTAGTAAAGTTAAACGAGTAATCAACGTGCTTAGTCTTATTGGTTTAACTCCGGTGGTGACTAAGTTTGATTAATTCTATGATCTTAATAATATTTACTTTGGCCGGCTTGACTTAAATTGTTAGACAATGTTTTCACAGTAGGTGGGCTGTAATTATTATTATTATTATTATTATTTATGTGCTTTATATGTTTGGATTGAATAGTGACAAGATTAAGTGAATCCTACTCTGATAATTGCTGGCCTAGCTACTCCTAGTAGGGTCCAAATTTCCATTGGTTTAATCTCTAAGTCACATGATTTTAAAATATCTTAACAATTATGATTATGATTATTATAATTAGGATCTTAGTAGGTCGGAAATTTAAGGGGCTAGCTAAGTCACATGTGAGTTTTAAGAATATGTCCAACTCTTGAAAGCTGTCAAATTAGGAAATGGTACAACAATCCAAACATTAATTATAATATTAATCTAAATTTGACTTTTCTTTACTCTTGAGCCATTCTTGCTTACTTGTTTTCAAGAACTAATAAGCCCGAGAAGGTTTATTTATATTAAATTTCCTAGTAACTTCAAATTACTGTAACTATGATATGATGAACTATTCAGCTTCCACTTCACAAGATATGCAGTTACTTTCACCATAAATTCTATGCAGATAATATAATTTAAAAATTGTGGGCAAAGGCAGTGCAAACGACAAAAAAGTGTAGTAAGGTGTGGAGTCATTACTTGTTTAATTTGTTGAGAATATTGGATGAGAAAAAATCGAATCATATGTCAACTGATGAAAAGATAGAAAATCCACTTTGAGATTTTTGATGGACACTTTCGAAAAATATTTCATATCTCCTTTTCTTTTTCTTTTTTTCCTGGCAAGGAGTGGGAAATGTCTAATTGTTTATCAGTTATAGGATGTCTTTTTCTTTTTTTTAAAGCCATCTTATTAGTAGGATGTCTTGAAATTCAAACTACTAGTAATACTATCGTTCGAATTATAACCTTTTGACTCCTAAATTATTCTAGTTGAATGAACAATAATACCTATATCCGATATATGTATTGATGAACGTAGTAGCATTCGTGAAATTAGTGGAGTTTCGAAATGCACACAGGCTGACCTAAATAATACGGTTATTGAAAAAAATACACTATACCTAATGTAAGTGAACTTCAATTAGTGGAATAAGAAGATATCTAATAAATGGAGTATTTAAATGCTGAAAAAGCTTTGATCGACGTTTGTAATTATTTTAAAAGTGGGAACTGAGCTTAGATCTTTGGTCTTCCAGAAAATCTAATGGGAATCAATATTATTTGTCTGGTTTTGGCAACAGGACTGTGGGATCCTGAAAACGCAGAAACTAAAAAACAAAAGTGAGTTTCTTGGTTGGTTTCACAACCGCGTTGCTGCACCAGCTCAGATTATTTTAGAGGGGTAACTCATTTTTCCAAAATATGTTGTAGTGAAAATTTAAGAAGTTTGTAGATCGGATTAACAAGATTTTAGAACTTTTCATCGCGCTTATGTAGTAAACAAAAGAAGATAAACAAATCAAAGAGAAACATGAGAACATATCCTCCCAGCTGGTTTATGATACCTCAATCGACATACAAAGATTGTGTAAACGGTATGTTGAAAGGTTTATCGCTTCTCCTGTTGAAGTATTGTTGTTCTTGGTTTTGTCTACGTAATTTTATTTTATTTTATTTTATCTAACAGCAGGTAAAGTCATAAATCTAAGGAAATAAGACAACTCTATAAGAAAATGAGACGATTCTTTTTTGAGCTATATCATAAAGATATATTTTCCTCTACACCAAACAAAAGTTTTTTCACAAATGTTTTGTTTACCCTAAAATTTGGATAACCATTAAACTTATATTGTGGCACTACTAAAAATCCGGGGAAAAAGTAACCTCGAAAAGCGACCAAAGTTGGTCACTAAACAGTGCAAAAGCGACCAAAAGGCATCCAAAATGGCTTGGTCGCTTTTTCGTTGGTCGCTAATTAGCAACCAACTTTGGTTTCTAAGGTAAAAGGACCAAATATTCTGGGTATCAAAAAAAGCGACCAACTTTGGTCGCTATAATATTTTAATAATATAAATTTAGCGATCAAAGTTGGTCTCTATTTTTAAATTACGTTATTTATTTATTTATTATTATACAAAATATAGCGACCAACTTTGGTCTGTAAAAAAAATATAAGATTTTAAAATCTGAAAAATAGCGACCAAAGTTGGTCGCTTTTCTGGGTATTATTTTGGCAGAAACTGCCTATTTTCGCAGCTACACCACCTATCAACATACCAAATCCTATTACAACAACAACAACAATACGAACTACAACAACACAACAACAATATGAACTACAACAACACAATAACAACAACAACAATAACACAACAACAACATTAAAACAAACAAAGTATAAAGTTCAATAGAACTAACACATTAAACTAACAAAACTAAGTTAACACTCATTACATGTGATGACCCAAAAGCTCATCCTGTGTAAATTATGCAAAAACTGTGTTCCGAGGCCCCGAAAGCCTCCGTTAATTTTATCTCGATGTGCGTGTGCAGCCCGGACGCGTAGCCGAGAAGCCTTTATGTGAAAATGTGAAACAGTTAAATTTATGATAATTAATTGAATAAAGTTGACTTGGGTCAATATTTTTGGTAAACGGACCTGGACCTGTGTATTGACGGTCCCGGAAGGTCCGTAGAAAAATATGGGACCTGGGCGTATGCCCAAAATCGAATTCCGAGGTCCCAAGTCCGAGAAATAAATTCTTAAAGAAAATTATTTTCTGAAAATAATAAAGACTTTTGAAAATGAACTTTGATGTGAAATATATGTTACCGAGCCCGTATTATGGCTCCGGAGCCCAGGACATGCTCAATATGTGTTATGTGAGTTATCTGTAAAATTTGGTATGAAACAGACTTGGTTTGATGTGTTTCGGATCAAAATTGGAGAATTTAGAAGTTTATGAAGTTTGAGAAAATTCTATAGATTTTGGAGTTAATTCTTTGTTTTTAATGTTATTTTGGGTGGATTAATTACTCGAATAAGTTCGTAGGATGATTTTTAAGTCATGTGTATATTTGGTTTTGAGCCCCGAGGGCTCGGGTGAGTTTCGGGTAAGTGTCGGGGTGCTTAAAAGTTGAAAAATCTGGTGTTCAAATGTTGTTTCTGGTGTCTGAGATTTTTACACTATGTGATCGCATAGGTTGCCCTGTGATCGCGTAGTGTAGTGTGAGGGGGGTTCCTGTGACTCTATGCGATCGCATAGGCACTTCCGCGATCGCATAGAGTATAGGAGAGTTGGGGAGGGGGCTAGGTATTTTCCTTCTGCGGTCGCACAAATCCGTCCGCGATCGCACAGCCAAGCCCAAGGACCCTATGTGATTGCAACTCCCTTTAAGCGATCGCAATGCACGTGACTCAAGCCTCTATGCGATCGCAGCCCTATCTTCGCGATCACATAGGCTTATTTCGTCCAGTCATTTTAAAGCCTTAAAACAGAATACCATTACGAGATTTTCACATTCTTTCACCATTTTCTTCTTCTCCACTCTTCTTGGGCGATTCTTAGGAGATCATTCCACCATAGCTTCATAGCTAAGTGTTCTTAACTCTAATTTCTTCTATTTTCCTTCATCAATCACTAGATTCTAGGTCTAAAAACATGAAATCAAAGGTAGAAATTGGGGGTTTTGGGTAGAGTTACGGCTTTTGGAAATTTTGGGAATTCAACCTTATTTTGGGGTCGGATCTCAAAACAAATTATATATTCGGGTTCGTGGGGGAATGGGTTATCGGGTTTTGGTCCGGACTTCGAGTTCGGACCAAGCGGGCCCGGGGTTGAATTTTGATATTTTTGGAAGAATTATAGGAAATGTATAATTAGGCTTTGAGATTGAGTTATTGAATAATTATTGATGTTATTAAGTCAATTATGTCTAGATATTATCGTTTCGGAGTCAGATTCAAGAGGAAAAGCCGTGATTGAGGCTTGATTGCATTCTTGGAGCCGAGGTAAGTGTTTGGCCTAACCTTAGCTTGAGGGAATAGGTATAGAGTCTTATTTGCTATGTGTAATTCATGTCCAACATATAGGTGAGGTGACGTGTACCTATATGTTATGGTCAAGTATGCCCGTGAGTCGAATTTTGATGAGTTATTTAATGTTCTTTGATATTCTCCGTATTGTGAATTATTGAGAACCTTGGAAGTGGTACCTTGAGGTTCTTCATGACGTAGAAAGTTATTGATTATGTGTTCGGTTGAGGGTTTTATGTTGATATTATACTTCTGAGTGATATTTGTTATAGCTGAGCCCCTTGTCGGGACAATAGAATTTTGTTGATTATTTCTGTACATTTGAAATGTCGTATTGTTAAACTTTCATATCAATTATTGTTTTTATATTCATCATGCACGAGAGGACATTCTGTGTCGAGTGATTGTTATTTATGCACGAGAGAACATTCCGTGCCGAGTGATTATTATTTATGCACGAGGGAATATTCTGTGCCGAGTGATTATTATTTATGCACGAGGAAACATTCAGTGCCGAGTGATTATTATTTATGCACGAGGAAACATTCTGTGCCGATTGATTATTATTTATGGACGAGGGAACATTCAGTGCCGAGTGATTATTATTTATGCACGAGGGAACATTCCGTGCCGAGTGATTATTATTTATGCACGAGGGGACACTCTGTGCAGAGTCATTATTATTTATGCACGAGAGGACATTCCGTGCCGCGTGATTTTGAGGCTATGCACGAGGGGACATGTCGTGCCTTCTCCTGTCTATCTTACTTGTTTCGGGTTGTTATTTTCTATTTACTTCTACATTCCCATCAGTACTTGATTCTACTGTTTTAGCAAGTGTTGCCCATCTTATCCCCAGCATGTTCTTCCCCGTAACTGTATTGTTGTTTATTTCCTGCTATACTATTGAACTGCACAGGTACAATTTGTTGTCGTGTCCTAGCCTTATCACTACTTCGCCGAGGTTAGGCTCGACACTTTACTCAGTACATGGGGTCGGTCGTACTGATGCTACACCTGCACTTCTCTATGTTGTGCAGATTACGCAGCCGGACCCAGTAGACATCGTTAGGGGGAGTGTTCTTCAGTCCACTTCAGACGACACCGAGGTAGTTCCGCAGGCGTTCGTGGATCTCGGCGTCACTGTCTATATTTCATTCTGTCATATATGTGTTTCCATACAGATATATCATTTTATTTCAAACTGTTGTTTTTAGCTATATCTTAGACTGGTTCGTGAAGTTGTGACTCTATTTCTGGGTTTTGCACTTAAAGGGATTTCTTCGTTATTAGCTATTGTTATTTAGATTTTTGTTAATGCTTCCGCACTTTACCTCAATTATCTAGACAGTGTTTGTTATTTTCGTTTGTTAATAAATCAATTCAGTTAACACGTTAGCTTGCCTAGCAGGTGCAATGTTAGGCACCATCACGGCCTGAAGGTGGGATTTCGGGTCGTGACATTACAAGCCCATTCGAAAACGTACCAAAGTAATATTGTCTAGTTCAAAGTATATAAAACTACTCAAGGACTATTTCATTCAACATCATTATCATCATCGTCTGATGAATCTTCATTATCAAGACGGTAATGAGAAGGGTCAATTTGTGGAGGACGAGAATAACGATCACGGGGAGGACGGGAGGAACTAGCACGGGGAGGACGAAAGGAACTCTCACGTTGAATTTGAGCCTCTGGCGATGACTCGCGAGACCGGGGAATCGGAAAAGCTCCAGAAGCAAGGAGAGCTTTGAGCTGAGCTAGCATGCCATGGTACTGAGCTTGCATGCCATGGTACTGAGCTTGCATGCCAACGTACTGAGCATCTCTAAGCTTTTCTCTTTCCTTGGCAGCTTCTAGCTCGGATGTGAGCTTTGTCATACCCTCCCGCATAGCGGAGAGGCTCTCCCCACGAAGTTTCTCACCTTGCGAGGAAGTCCCTATTCATTGCATTCCACAGTGATAGCGATGGAACTTCTTAGTAGGAAGCCCGTATACCTTCCCCCATTTTGCACTGCCAGCAGCCTCCATCCATATTCTTTTAGTATCCTCGTCCGAAAGTTGGATTGCCTCGCCCGACTCATTAGGTGGCTGACTGCGTGTGAATTCCTCCACGTCAGCTGTGAAGCGATCCTATAAGAAAAATTACATTGAATTAGTATTTCAAAATTTATATAAGTGTAAATCAAAATACTTAATGAAAAGGGAAAAATTACATGTACAGTCGAGGGTCGGCCCTTGACCCACCTTTCTTGATCCGTCTCTTTCTTCTTCTTGACAATATGAGTCTCCTTGAATAACTCATCTTGCTTCATTGGACGCCCCAACTTCTTTTCCTGAAAACTCATAAATTTTAGTTAATAAACAGAATAGATATACTTTGAAAATTAAANTAATGTGCAAGGACCCTCCCTTCTCGAATGCGCAAGCTTTCTTTCCTTTTTTCGCTCTTCTGTAAGAAGGTTGCGGTAAGCCATTGCCTTTGTAAATACTCCCATAAATGTTGAAGCAACCAGTCAGGCTTCTTGTTGAACTGTCTAGCTTTGGAGAAACTATGCGACAACCGCTTCCGAGCTTTGAGATTAAAATTTGCAGCCACTTCCGCGCTATAGGGGTTCCCATACACACTTGCTCTGTATTTCAAAAGTTAAATATTATATTGGAAATATCATAAATATAAATAATTATACTGCTTAAAAGAACATTTATACCTTAAATTCATTGAAAATTTGCTCCTTCAATGAATTAGGGTAAACCATGTAAGTTGATATTAGGGTCAACAAGTTCACTCATAAGGTCAATGAAAGAGTCCATGGCTGCTTGAGAAATATTCCAATCAGATTTTATACTTAGTAATCTAACTGCAACACACAGCTCAGAGTGCGGACTTCCTTCCCTTAATGGACGACTAGCTTCCTCTAACTGTTCAAAAAAACATTTTGCGTCATCATTAGGAGTTTGTTCAACATTTTCATTAGGCTCACCCCCAAATTGCATCCCAAAAGCATCCGCAATCATACCATGAATTCTAGAATCACGATTTGTATTCTCCACCGACCTACTACTTTCACTCGCAACCATGTTATGAAATCTCCCATTGCTACCATCAACCTCTCTGTGATTAGTCCACACAAAGTAATTCGCTATAATCCCCTTCCTATAAAGATGAAGTCTAACTTCCTCCGGTTTTTCAAACCTCATACAGTCGCACCTAACACAAGGGCACCTAACTAATCCTTAACTTTGGTATGGTGGAAGTTCCATTGCATGTCTAATAAAGTCATCAACCCCTTCTACAAAATCCTCCCGCAATCCCCACCGATTAGGATAATACCTATTGTACATTCAAGTACGATGTTCCATCTATACAAATACAACAAGAACAAATTAATTTAGTTAATTTATGTCTTAATCTTTTTTTAGTTAATTAATTTCATATCTCAAAGGCTCAATTCATATCCTAAAAGTTCAATTTATACACAAAAATTTTAATACATAAACTAAAAGTCCAATTCATATCCTAAAATTTCAATTCATATCCTAAAAGTTCAGTTCATATCCTAAAGGCTCAATTCATATCCTAAAGACTCAATTCATATCCAAAAATTCCAATTTATAAACTAAAAGTACAATACATAAACTAAAATTACAATACATAAACTAAAAGTCCAATTCATATCCTAAAATTTTAATTCATAAACTAAAATTCCAATTCATATCCAAAAATTTCAATTCATATCCAAAAGGTTCAATTCATAAATTAAAAGTTCAATTCATATCCTAAAGGTTCAATTCATATCCTAAAGGCTCAATTCATATCCTAAAAGTTCAATTCATACACAAAAAATTTAATTCATAAACTAAAATTTCAATTCGTATCCAAAAATTTCAATTCATNGTACATAAACTAAAATTACAATACATATCCTAAAATTTTAATTCATAAATTAAAACTCCAATTCGTACCCAAAAATTTCAATTCATATCCAAAAGGTTCAATTCATAAATTAAAAGTTCAATTCATATCCTAAAGGTTCAATTCATATCCTAAAGGCTCAATTCATATCCTAAAAGTTCAATTCATATCCTAAAGGTTCAATTCATATCCTAAAGGCTCAATTCATATCCTAAAAGTTCAATTCATATCCTAAAGGTTCAATTCATATCCTAAAGGCTCAATTCATATCCTAAAAGTTCAATTCATACACAAAAATTTTAATTCATAAACTAAAATTCCAATTCGTATTCAAAAATTTCAATCCATATCCAAAAAGTTCAATTTATAAATTAAAAGTTCAATTCATATCCTAAAATTTCAATTTATAAACTAAAATTCCAATTTATAAACTAAAAGTCCAATTCATATCCTAAAATTTCAATTCATATCCTAAAAGTTCAATTCATATCCTAAAATTTCAATTTATAAACTAAAATTACAATACATAAACTAAAATTACAATACATAAATTAAGAGTCCAATTCATATCCTAAAATTCTAATTCATAAACTATAATTCCAATTCGTATCCAAAAACTTCAATTCATATCTAAAAAGGTTCAATTCATAAATTAAAAGTTCAATTCCTATCTTAAAGGTTCAATTCATATCCTAAAGGCTCAATTAATATCCTAAAAGTTCAATTCATACACAAAAAATTTAATTCATAAACTAAAATTCCAATTCGTATCCAAAAATTTCAATTCATATCCAAAAGGTTCAATTCATAAATTAAAAGTTCAATTCATATCCTAAAATTTCAATTTATAAACTAAAATTCCAATACATAAACTAAAAGTCCAATTCATATCCTAAAATTTCAATTCATATCCTAAAAGTTCAATTCATATCCTAAAGGCTCAATTCATGTCAAAAAATTCCAATTCATAAACTAAAATTCCAATTCATATCCAAAAATTTAATTCATATCCTAAACCCTAAATTCTAACTAAACTATCAAGACAAAGTATAATTCAAATCTAGCTAAACTAAATTCAATACTAATTAGTTAATAAAATTAATTAATAAAACTAATTAGAACAAGACATAAACCCTAATCCTCAATAAAATACAATGTTCAAAGAATTGAAACAATAAACTACAATACATCAAATATTGTAACACACACAAACACACACACACTAGAAATAACAAAGATCAAGGTTATAATTCTAACTTTGATTTTTTTAGGTGGAGAAGGAGAGAGATAGGGGCGGCAGTGTGCGGCGAGTCAGTGGGTGGCGACCGAAGGGGGAGGTGGTGGCGCGGGGTGGGGGATGGGATTCGGGTGAGTGAAATAGAGAAGGGGAGGGAAAGAGAGAGTTGGGGAAATTTTGGGGAACGAAATAAGAGAAATAGGGGGAAACCCGTTTTGTCTCTGGAATTAGGAAAAGCGACCAACTTTGATCGCTATTTTTGGTCTGTAAATAAGTTTTGACCGTTACACCAGAAATAGCGACCAACGTTGGTCGCTATTTTATAAAAAAATTAAGTCGAAAATAGCGACCAACTTTGGTTGCTATTTTAAAAAATATATTAATTTTTTTTTAAATTATTAAATTTTAAAAAAAAATTAAACTATTTTAACTATGTAATTACTTTTAATACATTATAATAGCATCTATGTAAAGTAATTTTTTAAGT
>ML394731.1:0-12916 GCA_005239525.1 Nicotiana knightiana
CCCCCTTCTCATATTCCTCCTAAAACACTTCTAAAACTCTTACTCTACCCACCCCAAAACACACACCTCTCTCCCTCCCCAAGAGCCCTCATCCTCCCAAGTTCATTGTTAATTCAACCCTCAACACATTTCTTCAACTCTCACAATCTTCTCACACCATATGTATGTTTTCTCTTTGCCAATTTTTGTTAGGTTTTCTTTTTAATTCTTTGTTGCGTAGTAGTTTTTCTTCTCTTTTCTTAGAAGTAATTTGTAGTGTATACGTAGTGCTTGTGGGTGGTGGTAATTGTGGAGTTGTATCTCTTACCTTAGCTGGTTGAATTTGGGGCAATTGTGGTGGTAATTGGTTACAACATGATTAATTGGGGGCTCTGGTGAATGATTCCCACCAAGTGTTTGTTTAAATGCCACAGTGAATGTCAATGATAATTGTGACCAATTGTAAGGGTGAAGTATGAGTAACCACAGTTGGGTCACTTCTTTTGTACTGCGGTAACGATGTTCCTTATTGTAGATGATATGGAACCCTCCAGAAAGTGCCAAGCCACTGGTCCTTCCTCCAGCAGATAAGCGGAATCATCTAGAGCACGAGCGTCAACTGATGTTCGTTCTTATGATAGCAACAAGTTTGTATCCGCTAAGGATCAAGAACGGTTTGCTGATAAGGAATCAAAGGTGCCAATACCAGAACGTGGCATGGATACAGCGTCCCTCCAGTATGACTGTCCGAACATGTACAATGAGCTGCTCCGGCACCGGTTGGATATTTTCTTTGAAGAACCGGACGAAGCCAATGCGATGGTGGTGAGAGAATTTTATGCAAATGTTTCAGAGCATAGGAATAATGTGGTCATCGTGAGAAAGAGGCCCTGTTGACGCCTCTGTGGAAGCCATTCGGAGAACCTACAGGCTGCCAGGTCCCGTGGCGGAGATGGATGACTTCTATGAGGCGTATGGTAGACGCTTCACTCAGTAGGAGACGTTCATGCCAACTATCTGTTCCCCTGGCAAGGAAATTCAGTGGTATAAATTTGGGGCTAAGTTCAAGTCGTCGACACTCACCTTTGAAGCGAAGTGTTGGCTATACCTCATCAACAACCGCCTGATCCCATCCCATAACACCATGGAGGTGAATGTTCCTCGTGCTTGTTTAATATGGTGTTTCATGAATGGCCACGACTTTGATGTGGCCAAGCTCATGCACGAGGAGATGTTTATTAGTTGTCCACTTAAGAGGTATGGCTTCTTCTTCCCCTCTCTTGTCACTAGATTATGCCGTGCAGCTCGGGTGCCGGAAAATTTGACGGTAAATGGCAAAGTGCCGATAGAGGCCGCCTTTAGAGTAGATAAGATAACAATTGGGAAGGATCATGTGGCGGCTGGTGGTGCTGACAGGGAGAATGGGCGTGAGGAGGAGGAGGAGGAATAGGTAGAAATGGGGGCGGAGCTGCCCACTCATGAGAATGTTGCCGACGTAGCAGGCCCGTCTAAGGCCCGTCGAAGTCATAGGCTGGACAATCTGGAGCAGGAGATGGCAGGTTTGCGTACCTCGGTCACCGAATTGGGGTCGCGAGTTGATGCGCTAGCCACCCAAAATGCTAAATCAGAGAAGAAAATAATGGGTTGGCTGCGGGCTCTGGGTCGTGCTTGTCATCTGGACCCGGGGACAGTCTCTTATCAAGATTGATCCTTCAGGGAAGTTCTTTTACCTCACAGTTCTTTATTATGTATGCCATGAGGACATGTCTTCCTTTCAAGTGTGGGGTGGGGGACACTTCATTGTATGTGTATATATGTAGGAACATAATTGTTATATGTTTTCTCTTGTTTTATTTTGGGTTTTGTTTTTTTTGTTTTAAGTAGTAGTTTAATTATGTAAGTCGACTTGTCCCAATGACGAATCTCATTCGACGTGGTTCTTGAGGGTCTAAGTCGACCATTAAAAAAGACAAGAAATATGTTAGACTCTTCCCGACGACGGATTTCCTAGACAGTTTTCTTGAGGGAAGTAAGTTTAAAGAAAATACCAAAAAAAATCTATTTTAGGTAGTGTAGTATCTCCCCCTTGGTTTTTCTTTGGACCGCGGTTCTTTTCCAAGGGTTTTGCTTGAACCGGGTGTAGTTAGTTTTTGTTTATTTTGTTTTCAGTTTTTAATTGATACTTATGGGCGATGAGATGAGATAGGAAGAGAATCCCTTAACGTTGTTACACCTGAACACCATAGACACTAGAGTGTGACGCTTAGTCTCAGTGTTGATTCTAGTTAGAGTGCCTTAAATTGTATGTTTGTAACTGACTTGAGTACTCAGACGAGAGGGTTTTGATAAGCCAATCTGGAGTGAGTCATGTGCCAAGTGTGTGTGAGTTATATTTTATTCTATATTTTGCATTTGATGCCTAGAACTTGCCCTGTGTGTGTGCAAAGCGAAATAGTAGCTTTATTCAGTCTTAGAAGTGATATAGGCATTTCTTTGTTAAGCCAGATATATAAAGTATACCCACCAAAATGTGATCTATCGTAGTTAACCCCGTTGAGCCTATGAGCTTGTTTCTTTGGCTACTACATTACAAGCCTTACCCAATTGTTTGAACGTCCCATCTGTTCGAACCTCTTTACCTCCCATGAGCACTTGAATTGTTATGAAGTATGTAAAATTTAAAGTGTGGGGTAGTTGTTTTGGTTTTTAGTGGAACCAATGAAATAGGGAAAAATGTGCAGTGTTTTGAAAAATGAATGAATAAGCGCCACTTGAAAAAAAAAAGTAAATGTGGTCCTTGATAAGTGGTGACTTGATACAAAGTTGCACCTAAAGGAGTTTGGGGGTGTTACAAATAGAAGTGTGGTGGAATGTCTGGTTTGACATAAGTTTGGTTCTGAATGCGAAAGTAATTGTATTAAAAGTGCTTAGGGAGGTTCGTCACTATATCCAAATATCTCCTACCCGTCCCTTAGCCTACATTACAACCAAATGAAGTCCTAATTGATCTTAGAATGAATGAGCTCGATTAGTAGAGTAGTATACTGCGGGCAAGCCTATGGTGCATTTTTGTGGCATATGAATGTCTTTCTGAGAGTGAGTGAATTTTGTCTATCTGAGTTCCTAATTGTTCTTAATGTTATTACTTGTGGAACTACTCTCTTATGTGATGTGAGGGCACTTGATTCATGAAGGAAAGGTAAGTCTTGACCTCTGTATAGAGTAAATTGAGTAAGTATGAATATTGCACGGCACGTGAGAGTCAACTCTTGAGGAAAAGATGTTACACTACTAGACGCAACGTTGGTAATATGTTCTTGGTGTGACACGTTAGGGAAATGCTTAGTGAAGGAACCTTTGTAGAGTATGGTGGATTGCTCGAAGACTAGCAATGATTTAAGTGTGGGGTGTTGATAATAGGCTAGATTCAAGTAGTTTAGCGACTATTTATACCCCAACTTTACTATACTTCACTGTTCTAAGAAGGTTAAATGATGATGAAATGGCTCTAATTGTGAATTTTATATTTTGCAGAATCAAGTCGTGCTTATGAGGACATAGGATAGTGTTTGGAGCTAAATTAAAGCAAGGAAAGCCCCTCGGAGTTGAGTACCTGTGAAAGAAGGAAGAGAAAAAGAGAAATAGCTGACTCGCTCTAGCGTGAGCCAAATGTGGCCTTAGCGCGGCCACGCTAGAGCAGGAGAAACATGGCAGAATAAAGTGCCATTAGCGCGCACGCGCTAGTCCAGAAGAAACGGGACAATGTAGATTGCATTTAGCGCGGCCACTAGCGGCCGCGCTAGTTCGTCCAGAACGAGGTAGCTTCAGGGGGCAATTTTGGAACGGGAATAATTCCACTTAAACTATAAAAGGTCCATATCGCCCTAAAGAGAGGATATCAAGGTTTTTATAGTTTTGTTCAAGGCAAGAAGAGGCAAGAGGCTAAGAGGATAATTAGGCATAGAGTTCTACCTTTCTTCCTTTTATTTTTATCATTCATGATGAATTCTGCTGTTGTTATTATGAACACAATTATGAGTAGCTAATTTATTTAGTCTAGGGTTTTGATGGAAACTGTTGAAGGATGAACTTCTTGTTGTGTTAATATAGTTTGCCTAGTTTAATCTCTATTTGTTCAACTACGTTCTTGTTATAATTAATTGAAGGGCCCTCAATTAGTTGTGCCTATTTAGTATGTATTACTCGGGAGATAGTGCATATTTAGGTAGTTGTTGAACATAACCACTCCTAAAGTATATGAGGAATCAATAACCGAGGGTTTAAAGGTGGGATTAGGGATAACGAAACCTTGGGTGCGATCTAAGTGAGTTGTAATAAAAGCCAGCTAGCGTAACTCAGGAGAGTGCGTCTAGTAAATTGTCGTAATTACTCGGGAGAGAGTTACGGTAGTAAGAGTGCTCATGATCGATAGAGAAGATTAGGAAAATCTATATGACACATAACAGGAAGGGAGTCCATTAATAGGGAAAATCACAACCTTAGACCCCTCTCTTATTTGTTTACAACTCAGTCTTAGTTAACTCTTAGTTTGATTAATCTTATTCAGTTATAGTTAGTAGAAATATCACCAATTGTTATTCAAAACATCTAGGAAGTTGATTCCGGAGAATTTAGTGATTTTGGAAAAAGTAATTGATAGGTTAATTCCCTGTGGGATTCGACTTTGGGCGAGATACCCGAATTATATTTGCAACGACCGTAGTCCTTTTTATAAGGCATAGTTGGGCGTGATCAATCTGTCCAGTTGTAATCCCATGTTTCACGCCATGAATATAGTCGAATATACTCGAATCCAAAAATCTATCTAGCTGTAATCCCCTGTTTCACGCCTTACACTTTAAAAAATCTGAAAACATAAGTATAGGAAGTAAAATAGTAAATGGTAGCTACAACTAGCTATTAACCACTAAAACATAGTGGTTTCTGAAAGTTTCTCTATAAAAAACTGAAATTGTTTTGAAAGAAGAAAAAGAGAAAACTATCCTCTATAGCCCCTCAAAATTTTAATAACCCGTATTTTTTTCCCACTTACATGAAATGGCTGTTCGGCCCAAACATATTGCATCTAATAGTTCGAAATGTCTATTTTGTATATTTTTTGTATAGTAACAGTTTATTTTATATATTTTTGTATAGTGACAGTCTATTTTATATATTTTTTGTATAGTGATGGTTTTTTTTATATATATTTTGTATAATAGCAGTTTAGTGTATATAAATTGTATAGTGACGGTATGTTTAGTATATTTTTGTATAGTGACAGTCTATTTTGTATAGCGACAATCTATTGTATATAAATTGTATAGTGACAGTCTATTAACTTACATGTTTATCTTCAAGTTATTTTGATAATATTATTTCTGTTCTTAATTATTTTATATTTTAAATCAAATTAATTTACATTTGTATAAACCACATTATACGTTCAAATAGTATATGTGTTGAACATTAGAGTCGCTCAATGAATTCTTACTTCTGTAAAGTCACTTGTATGTATGTGTTATAAACCATGTCTATCTGAATTTCCAACTCCAGAACATGAGAAACCTCCTCTTCTTGACGGAATTGCAGCCGTAGTTGGAGAACATGCTGTAATAATAAAAACAAGACAAGTGTTGATCAAAATTCAATTCTAAAGCGCACGTGCCCTGCACCTGACAAATACAGACATAATTCATGTTGGGATTTGACAAATATAGTGATGATCGTAAATATAATGTATATCATGTCTTTTTTTTTTTCTTCGAGTTTTAATCTGAAATTCAGCTAAAATCAAGTTTAATATTTACTAAAATACTCTTAAAATTGAGATATAAACTCCAAATCATATTCTCAATGTTTTAATGACTGTCAATAGTGGAATTGCTGCTCTCTTTTCCTTTGATGTACATTACTCAAAAATTGAGAGATAGAGAGAGACGTAGAGAGAATTTTCAATTCTTTGCAACAACACTCAATTCAAACAAACAATATTTTTTGAAAATTCAAATTTGAATTCAAAGCTTCAAAGCTTTTTAATAGTTATCAATGGTGGAATTGTTGCTCTCTTGTGCAAGATACATGGGGGAGGGAGTGATATGTGGAAAGAGAAACGTGAAGGAGTGGAAGATACGTTAGTGTGATTTTTGGACACTAATTATTATCATTAATTCCCTTAAAATGTACATAAATAGTAATTGGGTATATAATATGTAATTATAGTAAAACTTGAGTAGGGAAGGTAATACAGTTTCATATAGTGTATGGGAATGTAAAAATTACTTGCAATTTTTGGGCTACCAGGTGATATATGTTTGGGCCGATGGGCTATAAATAAATTGTAAAAATTGCGCGGGGTACCCTATTTGGTCGCCTCCATTTAACATATACCCACTTTTTTAAAAACTTTTAACTTGTACCCACTTTTTAAATAACTTCAGCTCCCCTTTCCCTCGCTGAGCTGAAGTTCACCAGTTAAGCTCAAGTTCCCAAGTTATAAAGACAAAACTTCAGCATACGGGGCTGAAGTTCCCCAATTACAAAGACAAAACTTCAGCTCTAGAGCTGAAGTTNTCAGCCCCGTATGCTGAAGTTCCCCATTTACAAAGATAAAACTTCAGCTCTAGAGCTGAAGTTCCCCTAAATTGAACTTGCTGTCTGCAGATTCAAATATCTGGATTGACGTCAAAATTGTTGGCTGCTGGACAGCTAAAGTGTGCAGCAACTCAGGCAAGAGGCAGCCAGCTTTTCCAGCTAACAGGTCTTGGGAATCATGGATGTTCATTTCTTCGTTGTTGTTCATCTCTTTCTCATTTTGATACGTTCCTCTCGACATTGTCTCATTCAATAATAATGTAATTCTTTCACTTGGATAATTGACAAATATAATCATGATTCGTATTCAAGTTGATTTTGTGTAGGGAATTATCCACCCTTTTTGTAGTTTTATGTGCTTCGTTCCTTTGGTATGGACTAGTGTTTGATGAATTGCATGTGCTCATTGTAAAGAATTGCATGACTTGTGTGTTAATGTTGCCTTGGAAACTTTTTTTTCTCGATTCGTCAAAAAAAGTATATGCACAAAATCATGGTGTGAATTTTGGTTGACCGCAGAAGAAAATTATGCCCCTAGCTGAAGTTTTTGTCTTTATAACTGGGTAACTTCAGCATGAAGTTTCCCATTTACAAAGACAAAAACTTCAGCTCTAGAGTTGAAGTCTACTAGAATGCTGAAGTTTTGCGTGATTGCCTTTGCTACTGTAGCCCCGCATGCTGAAGTTATGTGCAAAAGCGGGTACAGATGCAATTTTTTTTACAAAGCGGGTATAAGTTAAAACGTGGCACAAAAAGTGGGTACGGATGCAAAAAGCCCAAATAAACTTTAGAAGAATTAACTCAAATAGCCGCGCACCCGATTTCTTAAACTAAAAATAGCCGACGGATGTATACTATATGTATAATTCATGCATAACATATGTATAACTGTATATAATTAATGTATAATTTATATATACCGGCTAGAAAAAGTAAACATTGAATTTGACCGGCTATTTGTGTAACTCGAAGAAAAACATGATATTTCTTGTTTTTGGTTTGTAATTTTGGGGATCATAATTAAAATAACCAAGGAAGTGAAGAAAAAACAATAAGAAAAAGAAGTAACATTTCCGATCAAAAATATTTGTCCTCGGCTTGTTATCACATCGCAAATTTAAATTAGTCGGGCCAATATATTCTGGATACTAGATGGTTATATAAATAAAGTATAAATTAAATTACCAGTAAATTCCCACGAGAAGTATTAATTGGTAACTTGATAGCTAACCTCTGATCTAACACTAGTCCACTAAGGATAGCCCGGTGCATTAAACTCTCGCTATGCGCAAGGTCGGAGGAAGGGCCGGACCATAAAAATATGGTGGAAGTTCATACACAGGTACTCCAATCTCCAGTATATTATGCTGGAACTTTCCGCGTGTTGGAGTTCCAGCATAAATTCATACACAGGTACACTGATCTCCAGTATATTATGCTGGAATTTCCCGTGTTGCAGCAAAATACTGGTTATTTTTTAATGACTTTGCAAACGGTTGCTATTTTTGAATGACCGGTCCAAAAACTGACTAATCCGTACTATTTTTACATAAATTACATGAAAACAACTTTATCGTTGCTTCTAGACTCCCCTTCGAGATTACAATTTGAAATTTATCTTTCGTTACAATGTTTACTTTTGTTATTACTAAAACTTAGTATACGACATATTAAAATGTGTTTATTCTTATCAAAATAAAAGATTGTTTACTATATAAGAGTTATTTGAATCCATGTATTAAGAGTTCTCGTATTTTTATTTAACATTCCTTATAAAATAATATATATACATCTTTTGTAATTTATGCAAGTATAAGCGGAAGAATAAATCATCAAAGATTGTAATGGAACGATAAATACACATTCATCTATAATCAGAGGTCTCGAGTTTTAGCCCTAGTGTAGATTCACCTTTTGCAGGCCATTTCCCTCCCAAGCCATGATTTTTCAGTGCGAATCCAAATTAGTGGCCCTTACGTGAATATTGAAACCCGAGTGAAAATACACAAAAAAATAAAATTTAAAATGAAATAAAATAAAAAGTTAGAAGGGATAAGGACCAACCAATGCATTAATGGCACTAGGTTTTATGTGAAGATTATTACTCAATACATAAGCCATCAACCAAACGTCACCTAAAAGTATATATGTTTGTTTTAGTAAATGCATTCATATCTTAGGCTAATTGAGTCAATTATGTTACCTGAATCTATTAATTGCATAATTAAACTATTAAAAAAAGGAAATAAACTTGCTTGTTCCTTAGTTTGTCACGCATCTGCAGTCGAAGAGTTTTGATCTCTCTAATTAACTATTGTATTGTTACTTTAAATACGATATTTATTTTGATTATTACTTAAATTTTATTATATCGTATCGTTAATTCTGTCGTTACGTAACAACAAAATGTGTCACTTTATGTAACGATTGATTTGGTGTGGTCGCATCGTTACCTTGTCTTTTTCTCTCAATCTCATCCTTAATTATTGTTAAATAATTTTATTTTATCATTTATCCTACCTTTTTATATAGTAATTTTACCCTGTATCATAATTTTCTTTATAATATTACAAGTTTATTCTTCCTATTGCCGGTGCGTGATCATAGAACGACGGCAAACGACACAATCTTTCCAAACATTATATTCATCAAATAATACAGTATAATACAATACAATATGATACGATATATTATAAAACGATATATAACAACCATCCAAACAAGCTGTAAGTGTATACGGATCAAGACATGCCTAAGGTGATGTTTTGAGAATTTTCTTTGTCACAAATTTTCTTGTCAGAAAAAGTGACGCTTTGAGAATTCAGAAACTGAGTGCGTAGAACTTTAAAAAGAAAAAATGAATATACTTTTATTTTATTTTATTATTTTGCAGTTAAAAAGAGGCATTTAATTTGGTAGAATCACCGAGTAAAGCCTTGGAGCAACAATGAAATTGTCTCAATATGACAGGTCACGGTTTGAGCTGCGGAAGCAATCACTAATCTTAGGGTTTCTGCGTGAATACAGAATGCTTGGTGCACCGAGCTAGCCTTTTCTTTTTGTAGAACTTTAAAAAGAAAAAATTAAAAAATTTTGTTATCTTTTGCAGTTAAAAAGAGGCATTTAATTTGGTCTCCTTTCAAAAAACCTGGAGAAGTCTAACACAGAAAAGGTTTCTCTGCTAATCAGAAAACCAGAAAAGGAAAAGTCTCACCAACCATTCTCCTCACGATTCAACTACTAGCCAGCAATGTCAATGTCTTTGATTCATTCAAAAATCAGCCACAGATTTCAAATTCTCCCTAGACACTCAAAATGTTCAAAAAAAAAAAAAAAAAGTTACCCTTTCACAAGCAATCCTTATATATAGCACACAACATCAACAACAACGAAAACGCCTAACAACAACAAACTCCTCAATCCCGAGCATATTTTATAGAAGGCATACAACATCAACAATGAAAATGCCTCAATTCCAAGCAGTTTTCATATAAAGCATACAACATCAACAACAACGAGAATGCCTCAACTACAAGCAGTTTCAAGAACTCTTTTGAAACTAAACATTGAGAGTTTGACTTCTTTGTAGTAGAACAAATGGGATTTTCAAACATGATAGGGAAGTATCAACTTGTACAAACAATTGGGGAAGGTACCTTTTCGAAGGTTAAACTCGCTATTAACACTATCAACGGAGAAAAGGTAGCCATCAAGATCATTGACAAACACATGATCAAGCAAAACAATCTTATGTGCCAGGTACGTCAGTTGGACTCTTTAAGTTTCATTTCTAAGGGCTCGATCTCCTCTCGTCTTAAGTAGTTCTTTCTCAGGTGAAAAGAGAAATACGGACAATGAAGCTCCTCAGTCACCCCAACATTGTTCAAATACACGAAGTAAGAACATCAACGTAACATTGCTTTCATTTCACAGATAACAATATGCTAGAATTTCCTTGAGGGGCTTACTATTAATGCCTTTTAAAATACTAGGTAATAGGGACAAAGACGAAAATTTACATCGTCATGGAGTATATACCAGGAGGGCCACTATCAGATAAGATGGTGAGATGTAAAAAACAGAACCAGAACTAGTACTAAAGACAGTAGGGAAGCAAAGTAAATAATACATTTATTTCCTTCTTGCAGTCATATATAAAGAGATTAGAAGAAAAAGAGGCAAGAAAATACTTTCAACAGTTAATTGATGCTGTTGGTCATTGCCACAGCAAAGGGGTATATCACAGAGACCTAAAGGTATGAACACAAGAATGATATGACTCTATCATTAGCATCTTAACAAAAGGAATGCAAAAAGATTGAGGCAGTTACTGTCTAATGCAGCCACAAAACTTGCTTTTGGATGGCAAGGGAAACATCAAAGTATCAGATTTCGGCCTCAGCACATTGGAAAAGGCATGAACAATTAGCAAAATTTCTATGCAAGTTATAAATGCAAACATTGATACAGATAAATGGTTAACTACTTAACTTCACAGGCAAGTTCATTGTTATCCACCACATGCGGATCACCAAGCTACGTATCACCAGAGGTGAAGATAAAATACCTTTGTACTAACTCAACTCTGCACAGAAAAGGGCTAAAATTCACAGGCGAGTTCATAAACCTGCTTTTGTTGTTACAGCTGCTCGGTCAAAAGGGCTACGAGGGAGGAGCTGCAGATATTTGGTCATGTGGAGTAATCCTTTTCGAGTTACTTGCTGGATATCTACCCTTTGATGATAGTAACTTGACAAACTTATATAGAAAGGCATGCTATATATATATATTTTTTGAGAATGAAAGGCATGCTATATATATCTTTGCTTACATTTTTCAAAAAAAACTTTATTTTTGCTTGCATAAAAATTCATTCTATACCTAATAATCTGCTTGCTGTGAAGATCTATCGAGCTAAATGCATGTTTGTTCACGGAAGACCAGAGGAAGCTAATTTCCAGGATACTAGACCCTAATTCAAATACGGTAAACTTAATTCTTACTAGAACTGTGTTATAAAATTCCAAAAGCTGAGATCGAAAACAATGATCATTTTCCTGTCAAGCAGAGGATAACAATAGCAGAAATTATTGAAGAAGAATGGTTTCAAATGGATTATAAGCCAGACGTGCGCATAGAATCCAAACAGCACAATGGCAAGGATGATCGCTATACAACATTCAATTTAATTAAGGTAAATCTGACAGAATGGAAAAGACAGAAATAGATTTAACTGGAACTGACCACGTGTTTCAAAAGGAAACTGAAGCAGGAAATGACGTGGACGAAAGACCAAATTTCATAAATGCCTTTAGGCTAATAGCAATGTCACACGACCTAGATTTATCGCGCCTCTTTGAAAAAGAGGTGAGCTGAAGCCTGAGAATTGGTCATGTTTCCGATAAACCTCTTTACTTTCATGAAACTCATGATTTTCCCTCTTTCTAGGATACTGAAAAGCAGAAGACAACACTTGGATCTAAGCATACAATCACTGAAACCATAGAGAGAATACAGGCTGCTGCAGAACATGTGAAACTATCAGCTGAAAGAATAGACAAGTGCAAGGTTTTTTTTTTTTCCTTCCACTTTTAGCATGCAGCAATAACATTAAGGCTAATTCTCTATCTTATTTGTAGCTACAAATTCACCCTACCAAGATGATTAAAGCTTCAAATTCATACATCGACCTAACAGCCCAGGTAAATTACTTTAATGTTGATTTTATGCGAAACAAAGCTACCAAAATATCCAAATGTCTATACGATGTTATATTTGTCTTCTTGAATACTTTTTGGTTTTCATTTTTTGGCCGTTCATGTCCAAATTTAGGTAGTTGAGCTCGCGCCAAGCCATTGCGCCATAGAAATAACAAAGTCCGAAGGTGAAATGAGATTATACAAGCAGGTACATGTCCTTCAAAAATATGAATAAAGTGGCGATCCACTCACAATTGCTTGTCATACTTACGTAATCTTTCTGACCAGTTCTGTAAATGTTTATCGAGCATGCTAATAAAGGAGGAAAGATGCTAAAAGAAAACATGTAAAATGCAAAAGCTGGACAAAGACCAACAGCACTAGAACTATTCAAGTATGATTGGAGTGCGTTAACTTGACCGTAAAATGGTGCAGAAAGGTTAGCATGCAAGGAACACTCAAGTGCCTGAAGAGCATATTTACCGTAAAAAATATCACACAATTTCTCCGAGGATAACAAGTTTGGAAGTTCAATATAGAAAGAAGAGCAGAGACTTGAGCTTCATAGGTTATACACAGCTAGAAACTAGGAAGCAAATGTGTATCGTTTTTTCTTTTGGCTTGGCTGGGGGGGGGGGGGGGGG
>ML394731.1:13069-35520 GCA_005239525.1 Nicotiana knightiana
GAAGGGTATAAGTTCACAAAAATCTATTGTTCCCCTCCTAGAAAATCCTGATGCTACACTAGAAAAGAGAATACTTATTGTAAGAAATGGTGCGCGAATCAATTTGATGAACAAAAAGAGATAAAACAAAAGGTGATATACGAACAGTGACGGATATACTAATGCAGTATGTTTATACCAATCAAAATAGTAAAAATAGCACATTATCTGACCTCAGGTAACACAATACATCAGTAAGAGTAAAGGATCAGAAGTTCCCTATATAGTTGCCCCAAGTAGACACAACAATAAGTAACAGCATGCCCATCCTCAAGTGGTCTTACAAAGGATGCGAGTAAGAGACTAAAGAATACGATAAATAGCACTATGTTCATGGAGGAAAAAATTATTTTTGAATGCAGCGATTACCGCCACTTTGAACATTTCTGTCAATTTAACGTAAAAGACAAAATAAAGGAAGCACAAATGAAAGAAAAAGAGAAAACACATTGCAGAGATTCTGATCAACTACAAAGTTGTGAGGTTCTTGAAGATAACATGCATGTGGACTTGGAATGAAGTACCATAGGTGCTACCGATAAGCAAAAGGAGCTATCACCGAGACAGCCAATCCTCGATGAACAGAAGAACTAGAGAAGGAAGTTATCTATCATATGTTCAATCACATCTGCACCATCTGAATTTAGCCAATAGGTCTTCACCTAAATTAAAAACACAATAAATAAAATAAGCTCAATAGCACACTAGAAAGAAATTCAAAAAAAACCAATAATACAAAATTCATGTTTTAGTTGCTAAGGGGCGTTAACTGTTAACACCCAAAGATAGCACATACAAAGCACTTTGCATGATTGACACGGCAGTTGTGCCGTAACCTCATATATCTAACCTTTTAGATTGCAAACAGACAAATTTGTATTGACTGCTGACATGTGTTTGCACATAATACACAAAGAAAGGTGATGACCAAAATCTACTCCTACTACCTTATTGCTGGTTATTGGATGAGGCAAGAGACAAGAGAATGCATGAGGAGATAATTGCAAAAAGAGGAAACTTAAAGCGGGAGCATACTGTTATAATTGCACAGCAGCCAACAAACCAAACAAGTATGTGATAAATGGACCTCAGGCTAAACTCAACCCCAAAAACTAGCTTATGAGGTGAGGATTGCCCAAGATCATATAAGGAGACCAAATACCTCAAATCCCTCCAATGTGGGGCAACTCAACACCCCCCTCACGCCCAGGCATGCAAACTGGAGCTTGGACAACATAAATGGGGGCCCAACATCGGTAACAATAATTGGGATGGCTTGGCTCTGATACCATGATAAATGGACCTTGGGCCTAACTCAACCCCAAAAGCTAGCTTATGAGGTGAGGATTGCCCAAGACCATATAAGGAGATCAAAGACCTCGAAACCTCCGATCTGGGATAACTCAAAAGTATGAACTATCGTATTCTCACAACAAAAGTTCTTCGCTCCATATCCTTTGCCTAGAATGTAAATGAAGATTGAAAAAACAAAGAGAACGGCTTCCTTAATATATACCAAACTACCGTATCTCTGAACATTCATCCATTTGAATAACCAAAGAAAAGGCATAGCATTTACAGTTGAATCTAACAGTTTTTAGCAAAAGGCTTGAACAATCTACTAGACCCAAAACTTTAAAAAATTTAAAAAGTCAAACACATAAGTCTTAAGGAAAAAAAAAATGTTACAATACACATGGCTTGACTAGAAAATACCAGCAAGAATAATGAACCTAAAGCTTACCTGGATAGTATTGTGTGCAACGTATCGTTGTCTGCTTTCGTGAAAGCTAACATCAATTCGTTCCCATGGTACTTGTGTAAGACCGTCAATCATCTCCTCTAGATGAGCAAAAAAAAAAAGCTCTATGAGAAACCCAAATGAAGTAAAAGCCCCGCGCAGCAAATAATCACATAGAAGACTATTACCAAAAGAAGAAAAGGACGGACAAAAGAGGAGCTGAAAACCGAAAAAAATGTAACTGTCAATAAGAAGTAAAATTAGTAATAAATGAGGTCCTCTTTCTAAAACCTCCGGGAGCAGCATGTCAAAAGAATGAATAGCTTTATTACGTAATCCTGCTATAGTGCTATTAGTTATCCTAATCTGCCTGGAGAATAATAAAGGTCTAACTAGATCATATCACAAACAATCTTGGCATAGTAGAAAGTGACCTCAGTTTACTGAAATCTTTTATCAATCTAACAAGTGAATGTTGCTATCCTACTACTAGTCATAACCTGTACGTATCAGGATTTACTCCTAAAAGTTTTTCTTCTTGGGATGAAAATATTACAAAAGTAAAGGAAAACTCAAGCGACATCAAACTATTTCTCTGGCTCTCTGCCTGTGAGAACAGAAAGCATCATTTACAGATATCCAATAAGAAAATAATAAATACCATAACCTTTATTACCAAAAAGGTGTGAGGCACATGTGTTAAACTAGAGGTAAAGTGAAAAATGGAGTAATGTCTTTTTATTTTATTATTATTTTACTTCCATTTTATTTCTTTTGAGAGGGGGCTGGGCACTCTACCAAAATAGAGTAAGAGGGTTTACAAACCTTCTAAGTCAGTCATTTGCTTCTCATCCGATGAAGATACTTTATGGTCAATATCCAGAGCAGTTTCTTGCTCAACATTTACGATATGTGGGTATTTCTGATCCTTTATTTGAAGGTTAGACTGGAGAAGAATGAAAAGAAATCCAGTTACATATACAAGAAGAACAAATTAGTAGTTTAACAGATAATGCAGGTCAGCCAATGGAATACCAACCTTTGGAAGTTCATTCTGACGGCGGATTGACGATGTTCTCCATCCAACAACATCTTATAGATGTGTTAAGGATAAAATAAATTCCAACTTTGGTGAATCCCATATAATCATATGTCGCATAGTATTCACATGGTATGTAGAAAATATAGCAGCAGGAGAACGATAAGACAAGGGATTCTAGTGAAGGGCGCTCAAGGAGAAGCCGAGATTATTCTATGAAGAATCTAAAGAAGGAAAAGATGGAAAATTTGAACCAAAGTGTTCTCCGCGGAACGAGAATAGCGTTCGGGATGATCAACAGGCATGAACCAAAGACTGCAGGTAATTGATGAGAATTATCCTGCTTATTAAAATAAGTAATTTTAGACCAAAAAATAAATAAAAGTATCCCTTTAAACTTTTAAATGAGACAGTTACACAATACTTCAGGCATCAAATAGAGGTTCTGGGTTAAACTCACCACCATCTATCAACCAAATATCTTCACGTACTTGGCCCGAAAAGAATTAGGCATCCGCATGAAGAAGAGTGTTCCAGACCAAAATTTAATAAGTACTATTTAAATTTTTAGACACAACAATTCAGACAATTCATTAGGGAAAATTTAAGCACGCAAACAAAAACCGTCAAGGTTATTGATGGACAAGACCTTAAACTGCTCTTATACCCTCATATATCCAATATAGGACATCGTAACTCAACACCCTCCTGATTATATAGCCTGATTTTGGGTTCACGCATGACTTAGATGAGGATTTAGTCACGTCCGAAGAGGCTTAACAAATGTTGGTGCAGACACAAAGCGAGAAATCAGAGAAAAGACTGAGAATATGTACAGACACAATTCAAGACATATATATATATATATATATATATATATATATATATATATATATATCCATTGTGGGACAATAAACTCTAGTTCTGTAGAATTTCGCTGGAATAATGGTCAGCACAATGGCTGGAATAATGGACATAATAGTGGCGGGGAAAAAGTAGTGTGCACCCCAAAATAACAAAAGATAGCTCTGTGGCAAGAATAATCAACGGAAATAAGAGCAACTGGAACAACAACCGAACTACCAAAAACACTTACTTTTAAGAAAAAAAGGAATAGTAAAACATGGAAAATAACAAAACCATTGATTGATCAAGCACCATAAAACCATTGTCCGATGCGGAAGCTGTTTAGGTATCTACTAACATCGCGCAGGTTCTGATACTCTATGAAACTATCTAAACATTAATATCAAAACCTCTAAGACTGTTATGAAGTAGCTCAAGAACTTTATAAAGCTTTCGGTTGCCCCTATATGCCAACGGGGGACATTACAACTCAACACTATTATCATGAATGAAACAGAAGAACCTATTGCTAAAGACAAGATTAATATATATGAGAAGCTTAAGCGTCCCATAGCTGTGCAGGGGGAAATTTAGCTACACAAAGGAGAATGTCCTGCAGATGGATAATGGAAAAACTGGTCTTGGCAGGATAGGGATACCAATATTAGGACAGGGAAAACCACACTAGCGATACAACATGCGGCCTCTTTATCATTTTTGTTGATTATTCGCTGTAAGAAAAAAGCTACACCACTTTAACCAGTTCTGGGATTAAGAGAAGTTAGTACTATCTCCCTCTCATAAAATACTACCTACGTTGACTGGCACTCTTTTAAAAGAGGAACTTTTGAACAATTATTAAATTCCATTTGGACTGAGAAATATCTAGATAGTTGCGTGAAGTGCCACGAAGTGAAGTAGTCAGTTGAAAAGATGTCGCACCAAGATAGAGATGAAAAAGAGAATGTAACGACCCGGCTGGTCGTTTTGAGTACTTTAGCCCCGATACCCTAAATTATGCTTCCTCTGTGTTATATTGTGGTTATGTAACTTGCCGGGGTGTTTGGTTTTGGTTTTGGAGTGAAAAGGGACACATATTCCCTAAGTTGAAGGTTTGAATTGTGAGAGTTGACCGTAGTTTGATTTGTGTGAAGATGAATCTGGAATGGAGTTTTGATGGTTCTGATAGCTACATATGGTGATTTTGGCCTTAGGAGCGTGTCCAGAAGTCGATTGGGAGGTTCGTAGGCTGTTTCGATGTGATTTGGCGAAAGTTGGAAGTTGGAAGATTTTGGAAAGTGGCCGGGAGTTAACTATATTGATATCGGGGTCGGATCCTGATTCCGGAAGTTGGGATAGGTCTGTAATGTCATTTATGACTTGTGTGTAAAATTTGAAGTCATCGGAGTTATTTTGGTATGAATCGGCATTGGTTTCGGAATTCAAAAGTTCATAATTTTTTAGGCTTGAATTTAGGTTGCGATTTATTTGCATTGTTTGATGGGATTTTTGGCCTCAAGTAGGTCTGTTATGTGTGTTAGAACTAGTTGGTATATTCGTACGGGGTCCCAAGGGCTCGAGTGTGATTTGGATCGAATCCGGAACAAAATTCGGACTTGTAAAACTGCTGAAGATTTGCAGCTTCTGGTGTCATCGCACCTGCGGGGGATTGACCGTAGGTGCGGAGCTGGCCATGTCCAGCTGGAGTCGCAGAAGCGGGAAGAGATCCGCAAAAACGACTTCGCTTCTGCGAAGGAGAGAAAAGCAGGAGCGACAGTGGTCGCAGGTGCGACATATTTCGTCATAGGCGCAGATGCGGCCTCGTTCACACAGAAGCAGAGAGTGAGGAGTTAAGTCATGGCCGCACCTGCGATGGAATTTCTGCAGGTGCGGAGCCGCAAATGCGGCAATTGGGTCGCAGGTGCAATTTAACTGGGCAGAAAAGGGGAAAATCCGAGGGTTTGATTCATAATTCATTTATGGACTTAGAGAGCTCGGTAGGAGGCAATTTCTCGAGGGTTTTTCAAAGAGAACTTTGAGGTAAGGAATTCTAACTCGATTTTGCTTAAATTACTCGAATCTATCATTGTTTTTATCATGTAATTAGGGATTGGAGTTGGAAAAATTGAGGAAGAAAATGGTAGAAACTCCTTAGGCTAAATTTTTAAGTTTTGAAAGGTGAATTGGGATCGGATTTGAGTAATTCTTGTATGGTTGGACTCTATTGAATGGGTGTTCGGATTTTTGTAATTTTGGTCGGGTCTCGAGACGTGGGCCCAGGTTGACTTTTTGGGTCTTTTCAATTCTTTGCAAAGTGTTAAGCTGCGAAACATCATTCTATTGAGTTATTCTTCCAGTTGTTATTGTTGAGACTTTGCGTACATTGTGGTTGAGCAGTGAGCTCTTTATTGTGAAATTCTGTTATTGTTTGGTTTCTCTGGCAAGTTGTGGTATTAGGCACTTGAGGTGCGATTTGTGATACGTTGTGATATTGATACGCATGCGGTGGTATAAGGTTTGAGTGTTGAAACGCATGCGATGAGATAAGGCGGGCTTGATACGCGTGGCTAGTAGGGGAACTACTAGAAGCCATGCGGTGTGATAAGGTGGGTTAAAACGCGGGATGTTATTTCGAGAAAAAATGATTTTCAAACTAAACGTAAAGGCTCCCGCAGTGATATAAGGAAAGATTATGAGTTACTTTTATGATTAGGGGCTACAAGGCGGTACCTCGGCAGTGGCCCTTGTTGATCTTTTCTCTATTTGTTGTATTTGTCTTGGGTGTTTAATTCCTTAACATGTCAATCCTTGTTTCCTTCCATGTTGTATTATCTGCCTAGATTCGGTGTAGTTAACTTGTGGTAAATTCTTTATTTGTTTCATTTCCATTGTCATTACCATTGTATTGTTACATCTTTCGTCCTGTTTCTTATTATTTCCAATAGGGCCTTGACCTGACCCCGTCACTAATCTACCGAGTTTAGGCCCGACACTTACTGGGATACCGTTGTGGTGTACTCATGCTACGCTTCTGCACATCTTTTTGTGCAGATCCAGGTACTTCCTATCAGTACGGGCACTAGTGAGTTGGGATGCATTTGGAGACTTCAAGGTACACCTGCTGGCGTCCGTCGGCCTCGGAATCCCCTTCTATCCCTTTTATATTTTTCCTTCTTTACTATACACAGTTGTATAGGAATGATTTAGCTTTGTCATAGAGCTTGTGACTTGTATTACGCTGGGTCTCGGGATTTGTATATGCTGAGTTGTAGCATAGTTTTTATACAGCTATTGAGTTTGAGACTTATATCTATTGTTAGGCTTACCTAGTCTCTAAGACTAAGTGTCGTCATGACGTCTTATGGAGGGAAATTGGGGTCGTGACAGAGAAGTATCATTAAGATTAGTTTGAAGTTTCTAAGAATAAATACCTTCACATTTAAGAACCTCTTTTTTTTCCGGGAAAACAAAGAAAAAAGGGAAAGTAGCCAGTAGGTCAGGTTTTTGAGGATGACGGAGTTATCATTAGCCCGATGCTGATGGAGGTGTAACTAAGCAACTAGCAGGTGGCATCACTGCATGTCAGTATTCGGAGTCAATTTTAGTTGTAAGGGCAATATACAGCATAGAGGACCGATGGATTTCCATATCATCACTAGTTTTAGATTTATCGTAGCAGCATTTCAAGTTCGAATATCATCTTCTATCCAGCAATGTCCACTTTTAAAAAGTCAAATCCAGTGACCTAGACACTATAATTTTGGTGGAAGCTTTAAGGAAGAACAATGACGTCATCTTCAATCCTTACAGCATGCATGAGGCTGTGTTCAAGAAATTTTACATGATGACAACAAATTTATGAAAACCTCCACTACGGTAGCAATAGTTCAGAATAACTGTTTGAACAAGAAAGCAGCATCATTGAAATATTTCGAACTGATTAAGATCAGGAAAGGTAGTTCATTTAACTTAAAATGGCAACACGAATCAAATAGATATCCCAAAACATAAAATTTCTACTAGCTCATATATAACTACTGGGAGGTTTTTCATCAAAAACTACTGGGTAGTTTTCGTTCAGAAAATTTTGCAAACTACACCAGCTATATTTGTGTGCTCAAAGCATATATATTATAAGAAACCTGAAAATCTAATAAAACTCCTAGGATACGGTCATAGTTTGCGTTTGCATATGCCGCTCGACGCTTAAAAGAGCGTAACGCTGACCTACACAGAAATCCAAAGATGATGTTACAAGATAATGCATTTGCCACTTCCCTCTAATAGGGGGAAAAAATTTAAAGTTGGTACTGACATGAATTTGAGATCATCTGAATCATTGACCATCCTAAGGAGGAGGGGAGGCTTCCCATCATCTTTATCAGTCAGGAATAGGTGCTTTCCAGATCTCCCAACAATCCAGTGAGCAGTTTGAGATGCCCCTTTCTCCAGCAAAGGAAGACCGCAGAGAAGTGGCAGCTGGGCAAAACAGAGAAAAGAATTACAAAGAAAAGGACAATTACTTTGGTAAACTATATTTAGAGTTCAAGGTTAACTAATGAGTTGAGATACACAACCTTTAAGGGGCACACCCACCATGAAAGCATCACAAACGTAAAATAACTTTACCATCAGCAGCTAAGTGCTTATAGGAACCAAGCATTATAAGCAATTATGCTAGTATCATATTATCGGGGTAATATCATGATTACATGTATATATATAAGAAGCTTCCAGTGATGCTTTGGTGTTCCTTTAACTCTTCTCTCCTCACGTCGTTTTGCCAAGCCCCACATTGGTTGAGGGAATGGGCTGTAGATGGTCTTGGGAAATCTTCCTTTCATGGGCTAGCTTTTGGGATTGAGTTACGTCCAAGGGTTGTAACTTTACATGGTATCAGAACCAAACGCATTGATCCCTGTTGTTGTTTTCTCAATGTTGGGCCCCCGTGTTATATTATCCACACTATAGTTATCCAGTCTGGGCATGTGGGGGAGTGTCAAGTCCCATATTGATTGAGGGAATGGGTTGTGATATCCTTACACAATTTTGGACAATCCTCCCCTCACGAGCAAGTCTTTTGGGGTTGAATTAGGCCCAAAAGTCATATCTTCACATGTTACATTTCTTCCCTCCAATAATTTGGTAACCATATAGCAAGACATCCATTTTCATTGTAACATGTCCATATAGAAACAATCCACATCGACAATTAGGCAAAGTATTAAATAAGCAAGCATTTTCTCACATAGCGGGAAAATCTATTTTCGTGGTCCGGCCCTTCCCCGGACCCCGCGCATAGAAGGAGCTTAGTGCACCGAGCTGTCCTTTTTTTTTCTCACATCATTGCCTAAGTGTGAGGAATGAAATATAAGCAAAGTTTTCCACTGTATATGGGTGTGCTTAAAGAAGTTAGTCTCACCATAACGATGCCGAATTGTGGTGTCAGATAGTAAACTCACCCAATAAGACGGATAGGATAAAGAAACTAGTTCGAAAGCGACATATTTGGAATAGTTGTAACATAAACTTATTGACAGGATGGAGCCAATAGAATAATGGAAACCTTAAAAAGGAGGAGTTGGTTGTGTACAAGAGACTAAGCAGATAAGAGAGGTGATAGAGAGGTTGGAAAATTAAGTTATAAATAATGATATTGTGGACTAGATAATAATAGGAAGGGGTGTGAATCATTCTAGAACCAGGGTTCAAAAGAAAATATAGAATTTAAGAAAATTGGTGATAAGGATTAACTCGTTAAGACTTGTGTAGTGAAAGAAGATAATAACCAGCCACATAGACTGATGGTCATGCAAAGTTATAGAGCTGAATGAAACAAGAGAAAAGTAACATGCCAAACATTCTAAAAAAACACAAACCAAATGGAGTAACATTTAAGGATAAGTTATTAAAGAATGACCATGGGTTTAGAAGGCCAAGAACCATGATAAGAACATTGGTTGTTGAGTGAGTAGGTCAAGCATATTCACTAGATGACTATCAAAGAAATGTGGATATGAATGAATGTATCAGCGTACCTATTATAAATATGAATATGCGGTCATACAAGATTGGTAATGATAACATCTAACAGATGGTGCAAATAGCACATACAAAGAATAAATGAGAGAACGTCGCCGAACATGGTTTGGTCATGTCCTAAGTTAACCTCAATATGCATCGTTGTACGTGCAATACTGAAATATTTGAATGTGCTAAAAGCAAACAAGATAAATTTCATATGGAGGAAATTTGTCTCAAGTACCTTCAATCTCTTGGATCCCAGCAGACTTAACTAAGAACACAAATGAATAGAAGCAAATCATCATACAGGTGATCAACTAGTAGGTAGCAAGGATTTGTTATTGCTAGACTCACATTAAGTCCATTGTTTACCATGAATCTTGTTAGATTGGTTAGAGACCCGTATGCCAATGTAAGGACAAATGCAAGATTTTAGAAAACCCCTAATTTGCATTGAAGGACAAATTAGTCAGCATTGAAATAAAATACACACGATCAAAGCCGAAATGATACAGAAAATTCATATAATCTACCCCAACTAGTTCAGGATTAAAGCATAGTTGACTGATCGACAAGAAGATGTTCAAGATAAAGACAGTTATGTTCGCACATAAGGACGAAAGCAATTCCAGATAGGGATAGCTAAAATTACTGAAAAAATATCATCCTAAAGAAACTGTGAGATAATGAAACACCTGCTTATGCCCTCTTGAGCCCAAATGCGGAGTCGCAACTGTTATGAAGTTCACGGGTTCTAATCCAGCAACAGTTTCTTCCGAAGACTGCTTGTGACATTGGTCAGACACATTCTCTTCCCTGACTAAGCATGAGCCATTAATATCAGCTAAATCTGTTTTTGTTGGAAGTTCATACAACCTCCCAATAGCATATCTTGCTACAAGGCCACCCAAGGAGTGAGCAACAAATGAAATCTTGCGCACCCCAGGCCACCGTTTGATCACATCCTCCACCTGCACTATAAAGCAGCAGGTTTTTTCCAAGCCTCAAATCACTTATTCCTAATGGACTTACATTTGCTAAGAGACATTAAACATTCGGTAACAAAACTATAAAAATCAGAAAGCCATTAGCGAAGTACCTCTTTTGCAAGTCTCTCGCCCATCCGGTCAACACCATCAAAGGTCAACATAGAAGAATTGCACTCACTACCTGGCAAGTCACAAGGTGTTATCGTCAATTCAAACAACGTAAGTTCCTTTCAATGATTAAGATATGCTTGCCATCACGAAATACATAAAAAGGGAAAAAATTGAAAATTTTGGACAGTATTATTAAAAGCACACTTGAGCCGTACATAAGCCTTAAAATTTGTTTCGATGCAGCATTTGAACTGTGCGCTGCTTAGGCAGCACTTTATATATTTCACTGTATCATAATTTTTCAATTACTTTGTCCATCTAGCACTTGTTTATGATTATTACCTTTTTGCATTACATGAATTTTAATGTTTATTTTCCTCCACCTTCACCTTTCTTTATTAAAGCATGCATTTTTGTCACTCTTCGCTCTTAAACCCAGCAAATCATCGCATCTTTATTTTAATTGACAAACCACGCGGTTGGGAGATAAATTTCAAGCAACAAAATTGAAACAAAAGGTCTATAAATAAAGACGGGCGACAGAACAAACAAAATATTTATATTTCTTACACCACTGAGGTAAAAAAGGATGAAATGCTGACATTTCAGTATAAGTTATATATGTGTTAGGCCTCATTTGTTTGCACTTAACGGAGGTCTGAATCTTAATCATTCAGATCTCAGACATTAAGTGCGTTTGTTTTTAAAGTCTGAATCTTAATTATTCAGATCTTAATCATTAAGTGTGTTTGTTTTTTTTACTTCACAACCACTTAATGGGTCTGAATAGGTCTGTATGATTAAGATCTATAACAGAGACTTAATTTCATTAAGATCCTATCACATATTCATTATTAACTGCCGTCACCACCTACCATTATCAACTACCACCATACCACCACCACCTCCACTACCACCACGCCGCCATCATCCTCAATCATAGACGCCACCATTATCGACCATCACCGCCCATTGTTTTCACCTTTCCGACCACCGTATATCATTCTCACCCGCCTCAACTGACCACCCCATCACCATCAACAACCACAGTCGATGCTGCCCATTATTATAGCCTACCACTACCCACCCACCACCTTTCTCAGTCACAACTACTACCACTAGCCGCCATTATTAACTATCATCACCCACCACCACAATCATAATCGACATCATTACTAATCACTACTAGCTACTAGTATGAACCACCATCATCAACCAAAACTACCACCAACCACCGCCTCTAGTCGGCATTCATCCGTTAGCCATCACCACCAACAACTATCATATTTTTAAAAAATTATATATTTTATTGATAAAATATTAGATAAGTTAGTATTTTATTTGAATTTTATGTTTATTAATTTTCAAATAAAGATGAATTTTATACATTCAGATGTTAAAAATCAACAGTCTTAATTATTTCTATTCAGATCTTGATTCAGATTCAGGTGTCTTAATCTTAATACACATCTTGATATTCAGATGTGTATTCAGATTCAGACGTCTTAATCTTAAAAAAAACAAATGAGGCCTTACCTATTCTATCATCACCCCAACCAGATGGAAAAACAATACATATTACGTATAACAATGTTTCTACTGTATATATCTAATATAGCAAGATGTAAGCTATATGCATAAGCTACTAGTTTGTCACAGCTCACAACCTAAAGTGACATAATCTGACTGTAAGTTCTGGAAATCAAGTACTAAGGGCATGGAAAACATCTGTCAGCCGACCAAATTTCAAACTTCACATCTATCCTGGAGACTGGCGTCCAACGCCCACTTCGTTCCCAACTACACTGACCGACGAACTCTCATATTATCCACACCGATGCCTAATCCCAATTCATGAGTTCACAGAGATGAACTTCCCAAAAGTCTCTACATACATTCCATGTGCTATTCATCCAATGAATCAATTAGTTACCAAGTTTCCTTAGGCTTTTCTGCTGCCTCTTTTGATGCTTGAACCTCCTTATTGGCGGAGGAGGTCAACAATAAAGAACTTCAGGTCAAACTACTCGACTGATTTACATATCTGATTTCATCAAAAGGGTCCTTGCATAACCCCACTACCCCTTGTGTCGCTTCAGATGTTCATATCTTTGGTAAACTATTAATATTCTTCAACTCCAAACCTCTCCTTCTATTTACTCCTTCGGTTGGTTTAACGCGACTAGCAGACCACTCATACTCAATCAAATAATGGACACTCACTATTCCATGCTTTACCAACAAATTTTTACACTTAAGTAGCAAGTAGTGCTTCTGATTCTTAAGGCAACAAAAACTTACCATCCTGCTGCGGCCCAGTTGAAGATTCCATTTTAATGACCAAGATATTCGTCTGAGACCAACCATTAGAACCAACCGCAACCTTCAAAACTCAGGGATAATGAACCGCTTCTCTATCCTTCTCCACTTAAATACCAGACTTAGTTTGCATGGCACAGGGCTCGAACCTATGACCTAAGTCATAACTCACTCGACCTTTGGCACTTGAGCTAAGCCCTGAGGGCCGGCCCAGTTGAAGACATTTGACATAGCCCAAACCACATTCAAGATATTTGACAAGGTCCAAACAACAAAAGGGAGGAAAGGGAAAGGAAAATATTGTGAACTAGCCAACTCCCTTTATTGGCAAGATCAAAATGCATGCAGAAAAAAAATAAGTAACAGCTATTCATGGATTGCAATCTGAATTGGTAGGCCATCACGAAAGTTGAGCTTACAGTGAACAACAATTTTATCAGGCAGTCTTTTGACAAATTGCTCAGCAGCATATCTCCAATCTGTAGAACTGCAAAGGCATCAGAAAGAAACTATTAAGAAATTTGGATAATTGGAATTAACTCAAAAAGAGGATGCATGATCCACTTGATACCTGCTGAAAAAGGCAGGGAATACAAGACAAATGCAAAATGAAGCGCAACATTTTGAGAATACCACAATTATGGACTTAATGAACTCTACAGATCAGAACCACCTTCACAAAGAGATTTTTGGTAGCATTTGCTAACATTTTAAATTCCCATCAGAAATGTTCCGGGTTGCTTCTTTGAAGCATATGCATAACTATTCTGACAAGATTTTCTTGGTTTTATATCATACTAAAATTTCAGCACTCATAGAAATGGCAAGACAACAAAGTGTCAACTAAAATCAACATTTCTGAAAAAAGTAAGCTTTTTTCAACATTATACCTGTAATTGGTTTTTTGGCTTCTCATTTATTCATCTTTTCATTGCCATCTGAAATTTTTGCAGTTATGACATGGACCCTTTGTATGGAAGTCCAAGGATACAGTTGCTAAAGCTAAATGTCAATAATCATATTTCACATAATTAACTCTTTTCAAGCTTCAATTAATACAGAAATATACCCCACTTCCCTCCCAACCCCTACCCCTACAAAGAATTGAAAAGAAAATAGAACACCATAATTTCTGGGAGGCCAGCAACCTAAATGCAGATTCATTAGTTTCGTATGAATGAAAAAAAAAATCATTCTTTAGTTCCAGCTAACCATCACTGTCTGTAAAATCCTTAATAAAAACAGTAACCAATGATGCCAAAACAAAACAACATATCCAGTAAAATCCCATTAGTGGGGTCTGGGGAGAGTAGAATGTACGCAGATCTTGCCCCTACCCCGAAAAGGGTAGAGAGGCTGCTTCCGGGAGACTCTCAGCTCAACAGGGGAGACAATAATATCAGAAAAGAAACAAGAGAAACATAGACCGCTAACAAACCTAAACAAAACTCTATCAGACTACCCGGTACCCGGTACAAAGAGGGAAGAACTCTCGACTACCTCTTAGAGTACCACCCTAATGCTCGACCCCCACATATTCCTATCAAGAGCCATGTCCTCGGAACAATGATGCCAAAACAAAAGAATCAAGAAAATCACATATGCTAATATCATATTTCACATGTCAATGAAGTGGGTTGAGAATTATGAGGCCCGGGTTCAAATCTCAGCAGAGGAAAAATCACTAGGTAATATATTTCCAGCTATCCAAGCTTTGGCAGACGATGGGAGGTACCAGGTACCCCGCGAAATTTGTTGAGGTGCAGACAAATTAGCCCGGATTATAAAAAACACAAATAAACAAATTCCTAATAACAAACACATTGTATCACTAAATTAACAAACACAAACGAAACGAAATCAACATATTACACGAAAAAAATTCAATCTTTACTTTAACCATCATTGTCACTAAAATCCTTAATACAGCATTAACCGTTATCGAAAGAATCGGAAAAATCACATAAGTGAATATCATTTTATTTATGACAGTGGTATCGGGCCAGCTTACACACCTCTACTATTCCATAGGATAGCTCCTACCAGTACATGTGTCGGCTCCTACCAGTACATGTGGCGAGTAACTCTACCCACATATATCAATATCATATTCACAAGTTAACAAATTCCTATAACAAACACATATTATTACTACATTATTAAACACAAAGAATGAAATAAAAATTCAATCTTTTTACCTCCCAATAAGACCATTGACCATAATAACAAGATGTTCAGGCTGCAACTTTGCTTTAGCAGAAGCTGCATCAAACACATCTTCACCATCATTAACTGATTCAATTTCAACCTTCTGACCCTTTTTGAGACTATTAGTCAAACACCCTCTGCTCAATTTTCTCAACAACTCCATTTTTTCATAATCCACCCACAACAGTCTACAATTATTGCCACTACCATTATAAATGTCAAATCTTGATTTTGACTTTGACCCAAAACTCAAAACCGAACCAGAAAATTGTGGGACTGAAGTTGTTATTGGGATCTTGGGCTTAAAGGGTTGCTCGATTTTGGTGATCATAAGTGAAGGATCAAGGGGCGGAAAATGAGCATCAAGAAAAAGTACTTTTTGATTAAAAGTAAGAAATTACGAGAATTTTGGTGATCGTAAGTCAAGGCATTAAGATTTTTCCTTTTTCTTTTTTGAGGGATTTTTGTTCGTGAAGGGGGGATGAAATCGGAGGGGTAGTGAAGGTAAAGAAGGTAAAAGAGGAGGGGGAATTATGATAGTTGAAGAAAATAGGAGGGCCTTAATGATGAAACATGATTTTCATTGGACTAATTTGTAACGATTATGTTAAAGAAAAGGAGCCTAACCGCCCCCTACAAAACTTTAGCCCGTTTCGCGAGCCGGCTATTACATTTATGAATTTCTTATTTTAATACATTAATTATTATTTTAGATAATCGTGATATTTAAGCCAGCAATAGGTAGTTAACACTTTTACTTATTAAATACTTTTGACATCACCTATTTTTTTCCAAATGAACTAATGTATATATAACATGTGACATATCATTATTTTCTTTTATTTTTTTAAAAAAGAAATTTCAAAAATCATTATCTTTCGCAAATTGAACTTGAACCCTTCTTTCTCCCCCTCGACTCCCCATTCTTTTTTTTCTCTCTCATAGCCTACTACAATGACGAGTCTTGATTAAGATTTCGTACGCTTAGAAGTTAAGAAATAAATAAATAAATATCGAGCTAGACAATTTTTTTACTCTTCATACAAGATCAAGATCACAAACTTATCTTTACTTGCACAATTACATACCAAACAAATATGTAGTATACATATTTCAATTTTATTTCATTGATGATGAGTACATATATTGTAACAACAAATTTGAAGCAACTTTATTATTTTGACAAAAATATAAAGCTTAAATTCAGAATCCGTCTCTCTTATTATCGTGAAATAATATTTGTTTGGCAATTTTAGCAATAATAGAAACACATGCAAGCAAATCCGTGCCAAATCCCTTTCCACTCACATTCCCCACCATAAACAAACCCCTCCCTCTTACAATTTTCAACACAAGATTGATCATGGTAACATTGATTCTCAAATGTAGCACTAAATTTTGTGCAAAAATCAGCAGTACTCTTCACAGCTTCAATACCTGCCCACCAAAAAGAAAAAACTAAAAAAATAAAAATTAAAGAGAAAAGAAAGAGCAAAATACAATGGGAAACGAAATTGCTAGTTATTTTTATATTCTCATTGAAGATAAGTAAATTTATAGGATTTCAAGAGGAGCTACCACGACAACAACAAATTTAGTGTAATCCCATAAAGTGAGGTCAAGATAGGAGTAAGGTACTCTTAACATAGTGTGATATTGTCCGCTTTGGGCCAAGCTCGCACGATTTTCCCCAAAAAGTCTCACACTATTACGAGATTCCTACACCTTATATGTAGGCTCTATGTCTTTTTAGCTATCAATGTAGGACTTTGTTTGCACATCCAACATACTCTACCCTTCCCAGACTTTACTTTGTGAGATCACACAGAATTTTTTGTTTTTGTTATTGGTAGCTCGACCCTCGATATAGTGGCGAAGTTGTGAATGAATGGGTTAAGCAAAAGGGGGAGGCGGGGATCACTATTTGTAACAGCCCAGCCCGTTAGTGATATTGTCTGCTCTGGGCGTAGGTCTCGAGTTTAAAACGCGTCACTAAGGTCCAAGGCTTGTGAACTTATATACTCAGAATCTCTCTTGTGTTTTACCGATACAAGACTCTGTCTAAAATAGTGTTACACTATTGTGATGCTCATGAAGTGATGATATGAAAAATGGAAAGAAAATTATTGCTTTAATATGAATTGACATGTTACAATTGGTAAAATTACAATGTAATTGTATAAAAATTCTCTATATATAATATCAATATATATAATCCTAAATCCTTTTTCTTGACTCACCGTTTGAAGCAATGACTAGTAAGCCAAGAAGTATCACGAAAAAACTAGAATAGTAAACATAAGATTCAGCCATTTTTCAACACCTCTCTCTTCTTTCTTTGAAATATAACAAGAAACTAGTTTGTAGGAAATTGTATTAACTAAATTACTAATAACACATATTTATAGGGACAAATAAGTAGATTAAAAAAGCATTATTCTTAATATATTCTAAACCACCATAAAGACATCGCCCACTAAAATTATTCGAGTTGTTTGTATCCTCGATTTAGATGATATCTACTGTAGTTGGGTATGGGTTCTAGTCTTGTTACAGAATTTTTAATATTGTTATTATATCTTATTATTTTTATATATTAAACTTATCTTTCACTTTTATTTTTATTGGTACGACGATGATATGAGTTAATAATCAACTTACATTATTGTTTTTTTCGTTTAACTCTTGCTTAATCTTTGGAGTGTTCTGTATGTTGGCATTAGGTTTGACAAAAACCTTTAGGTAGGGTTAACATTAAATTCATTAATTATTAATTAAATGCGCACACAAAAAATGTGAAGTTTTAGTGTGAGTTGGGAGGTATTCAATTCGATGGACTCGAGATTAAAATTTTTGAAGTTTGGAATTGGTGAAAGAATTTTGTATTTGTCTGTTTAGCTCTAAGACAAATATCACAAGTCAAACTAGAGGTTTTATTGAACTTAACACCAACAAATATCACAAGTCTTTTTAGCCGAAAACATCTGCTTATTTTGATAAGTGTTTTTTTAAAAAAAATACTTTTTAAATAAATATTTTTGGAGAAAAACAGTTTGTGTTTGACTAATCAATCTAAAAGTACTTTTGAACTGTGTTTGGCAAGCTTTTCAAAAAATATTTTTAAGTATCAAATTACGAACAAAGACATGCAAAAATTTATTTAATAGTTAATATTATGTGAATAAACAAATAATCTCAAATATTTATTGTTATAGATAATAACTAACGTTTTTCATTTTATTTTATTAAAACATGAAAATAAAATTAAAAGTGCTTTAATTCTTTCAAGATGATTTAAATATATCAAAAAATCATTCAATAAATATAAAAGCATTCATCCCGAAAGTCACCATATATTAGAAAGTTATCCTAAAAATAAAAAAATATATTTATACATTAGGAGAGTTCAATAATATGATATCTAATTCTAAGTATTAGGTTTAACATAAGTAAGTTATTTTGGTAAATACATATTTTGCTAAGGATATATTTGGTAAGAAGAAAAGTCAAAACTGCTTCTGTTTCTTATAGGGAGAAGCTACTTTTTCTGCTTCTCTAAAACAACTTTTGTTTCTTCCCAGAAGTACTTTTTTATCCCAAAAAGTTTGACTAAACACTTCAAGTTGAAGAAAAAAAAGTGTTTTTTAAAAAAAATAAAACACTTTTAAACTGGAAGAAGCTTGGCCAAACATGCTATAAGTCTGATAACTTGACCATGTTGCCATATGAGGGATCAAGGTTATCTTATTCACCCGAGATCTTGGATACGCTAGCCACTGGCACATAAAGGAATAATTGTCTAGATTTTTCAACTTAGTATTTTACATATTTACAATCAAACTAAACTAAAGTTTGAAGGCAAGACTTAATTCCCCTCCTCGCTTTTCCTATATAAATTTGTCAGTACATTTCGGGGTAAAAATATTGAAGCTTAAGTTATATATATCATTAGAGTAAAGAAGTTTTTATACAATCAAGTCACATTTACTTGTAATAGCAGATAATTTGTTTTATTTTTAAGATTATAAATCTTTTATTTTAAGAATTTCGATCGGATCTTCTTGAAAACCGTACGTGCGGGTCTCCCCGCATGTGGAGGGGCCCATCACTTCGTTCGTACCTTCTTGGCTTAGGCTTCCAACTGAACAACATGGCCTTGCCGCCCCGTTACTAGCGGAAGCTAAGCACTTGAAAAGCGCGCTAAGAAAGGCTACTTTTGTCGCTCTTTCTGTGCAACAGTCCACCAGTTTGTGGTCTGCTTATCATTGTTCATGTTGGGCTGACTCTTTTTTTAGGCAAGAGGACCCCTACTCATATTAACTGACATGTTGATAGGTTATAAGTAGGCCCATTTGATGACCTATTAATGAAAAAATTCTTTATATTCGTTGTGTATGTAATTTAAACTCAATATAATTATACGGAAGGTTAAACTTAGTTGGTTTATCAGTCATATAATATTTTTGTTTATTGTTGAAAGTATGGTTTGGCAAGTAGCAAGTGATCAGATAGACTCCAAAAAAAAGAGAAAAAAAAGAAAAAATTGAAGTAAAAACTTCTAATCATGGAAGAGTTGTGTGTGTGTGTTTCCCATTAGTGCAAAATTTACTTCACAATTATTATACCATGCATGTAAAAGGTAAAATGATAAATGTTCTTTTAGCATTAGTTAAGGGTTTCGAATTCGAACCCTAAATTTTTCTTTAGTACGAAGCACTAAAACCTTCATCGATAAGTTCTTTTACCGCGCACATTCGAGTTATAGTCGGGCCAGTGGATTCTAAACACCAAATGTTTGAAAGAAAAAGAATTGTACCATGTGACTTGATACTTATACTTAACCATATACAACAATAACATACCCAATAAATTCTAAAGAGACTATTTTTGATAGACCCTCAGCTTAAGGTTATACATAACCATATCAGAATAAGAGATACAGTATAAAAAGATTATCAATTTGAATCCAAATGTAAAACCATAAAATTCCAAGTTTAACCTCAATATGGTTTTTCACCAATATAATTCCCAGGAGGAAAATAATTACAAGTCATAAAAACATCACCACTATCACAAATAGCTCTAGCACATCCAACTCTCCTTGTATTTTTCCACACAATTTGAGTATAATGTCCACAAAGTTGCCCTTCAACACAAGAATTTGATGCATAATTATAATATTTTTGTTCATCAGCCCAAGCATTAACAGCATCTGTTGGTGTCCAAGTAGAACCACTACCCCAATAAATATTTTCTCCTAATTTAAAATCACCTTCTTGAAATGAATGCATTAGTCTACAATCTTCTTTTCTTGAATTTGCCCACCATTTTGCATATTTTTCAAGATTTGAATCCCATGTTAGTGGTAACTCCATTTTTGTTGCTCTTACTAAATTGTGATGAAACAAGAATTGAATTGCTTCTCCTATGCAATTCCAACATAATTGCTTTGAGATTTTGTAAATTGTGTCATTGTCTAAGTTTTTATTTAGGGTTGTTTGATCAAGTGATGGTAATAAAGATTTTGAGGGAATTTGAAGAGTGTGAGTTGAGGTGATTTTGGAAAGGAAGAATAGAAGAAATAGAAGGAAGAAAAAAGACTTCATTTTTTTTGGTTATGGAGAGAAAGATAGATTGTTTTTTAGGGAAAGTGCACTGAATAATGTGGCTCTTGCCTTTATTATATAAGCGTTTCAGGAATATTTGTTTTGGGTGAGAATTTATGGGGAGATCAGTTTTGTTACCCAATAGCATAATAAAACACAAAAAAATATAGAAAGTACATTAAAATATTTAAAAATAAATAAATAAAAAGGAAGTAAAGAAACTCGAAAATCAAAATATCTAGCATATTTTTGAAAGTGGAAATAATGCAATAGTATTAAAGTTATTAAGAGATACAAATTAACTACTCCTACAACGTCTTAACTTTCAAACAATTACAAACTAAAATATTATTAATTTACACATTTTACCTTTCTAAAAGTGAATAATCGAACTTTATTAGTTTTATATACTAAATATTACTCCTTTGTGAATAAACATAGATTGCTTTCAAATAACAATACAATAAGTTTGATAATTTTGAGAAAAATCAAATTATGACATGAATACTAATTAAAATGTAAAATTTTACTAATCTACTTTCAAATGAAATGTTTAAATGATATTTATTTGAATTACTCACAATCTTTATATATCTATAGATGAATAAAAATTTTATCATTCATTTATTAAAGAATTTTGATGGTCAATTGTGCAAAACTCGAAAATTTAACACACGAGTTACTTAGGAACAGTTAGGCGAGCCCCGAGTGTCGAGCGTTAGGTGTGTTTAGGGTGCATAGCAAGACACTTGGGTATAAACCTCATAGAACTGGATCCCACACATAAGTCTCAGAGCGTTTTGCAAATACCTCATCCATGGGTGAGCCCCGTACAAGTTCCCAAAAAACCTTTTAAACCAGTTTACACTTTAAACTCATGTTTTAAAATTTTTATAGCCGCCTATGAAATTATGTATTGTTGTGCCTCTTTTGTTGGCAGCGGCGTGCCCTATCGACCCCTAGTTCAATCCTCTGGTCACCTCCACTCATGTCCGTTAGGTCCTGCGTTCGAGTCGTGCTGGAAGAGAAGTGTGAAAACATTATAAATTCTCCTAATTGGGAGAGATTTAATAAAATAAAATAAAATAAACTTAGTATTTTTTTCCACTCAGAATTTAAGGCTCCATTTTAGAGGTATACAAAAATCAAAATGCATAATTTCAAAAGGCGACAAAATCCAAGAAGTAAAGGAACATCAACATTGTAATCCCTTTATTTCATTTTATGTAATGCTATAACTATTTACAGAGTTAAACTATCAATGTTCTTTGATTATAATTTTCTCAATTTCTTTTTTAATATTCTAAGTTATTAAATATGTCGACTTAATAGTATCTTTTACGATATTTTCATACGTTAATTTTGTATTGAAAAATTTGAAGAATATATGCCCGAGTTACACTAACATTAGGTGTGCGTAACTCCGAACCTCTTCATATAAAATAAAATAGAGAAAATAATAATACATGATTGCTCTATTTTATATATATATATATATATATATATATATATTTTTTTTTTTTTTTTTT
>ML394732.1:0-36341 GCA_005239525.1 Nicotiana knightiana
TCCTTTTCTTGTTGACTCTTGTTGTGCCAGGGGTTTTAGCCTTAGGAGTTCGTTTCTTCTTAGCTTTGTAACTGTTACCTATATTTTTCAGCAGATCCGCCAGTGTTTCTTCAACAGATGAACCAGGTTCATCTGCTTGCTTTCCAAGATGTACTAGTCCTTCAGCGGCTTCTCCTGATCCACTTCCCCCTGCGTTCTTGCTACTTTCTTCCTCCTTCTCTGGCTCAGCTCCACAAATAGCCATTTTAACAGATTCAGAGGTGGGTGAAGAATCAACAACTTCTTTCCCTTTTTCTCTTCTCATTACTCCGTACTCCCTCACTCTCCTTTCTTTTTCTATTTTATTTTTACCTCCTCTCCTTCTTGTCTCAAGCATTTCCACATCTACCACAGACCCAACCAGTATGAACCTATTTTCTAAGTTTTCAGCGACCTCAGAAGAAGGTTGTGGTACAAAAGTTACCTGTTCAGAATCGGAAGACCCAGTTTCATCCCCCTCAGTCACCGACTTGAAAGAGTCATCCAAAAATGAAATTTTAGATTTGAATAGACGGTTAAGGCTTCCCTAGAATCTCGGTATTTTAATTTGGTGAGGATTCTTGTTGAAACGGAACTGGTTCAAAGTCAATTGAATAGGCTTTTGAAGATTTTGGGCTTGAGTAGGACTCTGCTCATGATTTAAATATTAGTATTTCAAATTGTGCAAAGTGTAGAACACATACCTCGCTATTCAGATGAACCAACACTGATGAACCAGGTTCTTCACTAAGAATGCTCTTGATCATGTCTTAATTTGCCAAAATAGAGAAAATTTCATTGGAGGTAAGTGAGTCATATTAACACATGGCACAAGAGTATACTTTTTATAGTATGAGACTCAGCAAAGATTAATCTAGTTATTTACACGAACTCCAGATTTTCTGGCCAAAAATACATTTTTTTCATTTTTCATTTTCTTTCATGTACAATCTGAACTAGTTCATTAAGTGATCTTAATCATCCCTAACTCTAACCCGTTCCTTTAAAAATGCTCTCCACTTAGTGCTTTAGTAGATATGTCAGCAATTTGTTTATCAGTAGCACAAAATTCAATAGAGATCATTCCCCTCTCATAGTTGTCTCTTATGAAATGGTGTCTAACATCTATGTGCTTTGTTCTTTTATGATGAACGGGGTTTGTTGTCATACTAATAGCACTAGTGTTATCACAAAAGATAGGGATGCATCCAACCTCTATACCAAAATCCATCAATTGTTGTTTAATCCATAATAACTGAGCACAACATGAGGCTGCAACCACATACTCAGCCTCAGCAGTAGATAAAGCTACTGAATTCTGTTTCTTAGTAGCCCAAGACACAAGACATGAGCCCAAAAATTTGCCATACCTGAGGTGCTCTTTATATCTACCAAAAAGCCTTCATAGTCAGCATCAACATATCCCACAAAATCAAAATTACTACCTTTAGGATACCAAAGACAGAGGTCTGTGGTGCCTTTAAGGTATCTCAAGATTCTCTTCATTGTAGTTAAGTGTGATTCCTTTGGATTAGCCTGAAATCTTGCACAAAGCCCTACGCTGAAGACAATGTCAGGTCTACTGACAGTAAGATACAACAATGAACCAATCATTCCTCTATACAACTTTTGATCGACAGATGAACCAGGTTCATCTACATCTAGTTTTGTGGCTGTTGCAATAGGAGTGTCAATTTCCTTTGAGTCTTCCATTTTAAATCTTTTAAGCAATTCTTTCACATATTTTTGCTCATGGACCGTAGTTCCATTTGAATTTTGTTTAATTTGTAAGCCTAAAAAGAAGTTAAGCTCACCCATCATGCTCATTTCAAATTCACTCCCCATTAGTTTAGCAAATTCTTTACTTAGCTTTTCAAAAGTTACCCCAAAGATTATGTCATCTACATATATCTGCACTACCAAGAGATCTTTACCTTTTTCCTTCAAGAATAAGGTGCTATCAATTTTACCTCTCTTGTGGTCATGTTCTAGCAGGAATTTTGAAAGCCTTTCATACCATGCCCTTGGAGCTTGCTTGAGTCCATACAGTTCTTTGTCAAGCTTGTACACATGATCAGGATTCTCTTTGTTTTCAAACCCCGAAGGCTGTTTTACAAACACTTCTTCCTTGAGATAGCCATTCAGGAAGGCACCCTTGACATCCATCTGGTGAAGGGTGAATTCCATGTAAGCATCAAAGGCTATAAGGAGCCTAATTTCTTCAAACCTTGCCACATGAGCAAAGGTTTCATCATAGTCTATTCCTTCCTCCTAACTATATCCTTGAACCACCAATCTTGCCTTGTTTCTTGTAACTGTTCCATCTTCATCAAGTTTGTTTCTGAATACCCACTTTGTGCCAATCACTGATCTATCAAAGGGTCTAGGTACCAGATGCCAAACTTGACTGCTTTCAAATTGGTTGAGTTCTTCTTGCATTGCATTTACCCAATCTGCATCCTGCAAAGCTTCAACAATATTTTTAGGTTCATTTAGGGATTTAAAAGCATCAAACACACACAAATTTTTCAAAGAGGATTTGGTTCTGATTCCAGATGTTGGATCAGTTATAATGTTCTCAATGGGGTGTGAGCTTTGATATCTGTGTGGTTTTACAACCAACTGGGTATTACTTGAAGATCCTACAGTGTCTAGTTGTTGAGGAACATGATCAGGGACAGGTTCCAATGAGGTTTGGAAATTAGTTTGTTGCTAAGTTCCCCCTGGCATGTTGCCTGGGATGGATGAACCTGTTCCATCACCCGTTCCTTCCTCCAGTGTTGCTCCAGTTTGGTCTGAGTTTCTGACTAACCCAATTTCTTCATCTACTTGTTCCTGTCTCTCAGAGAGAATGTTAGTTTCATCAAAAACAACATGTACACTCTCTTTAAAACATATAGTTCTTTTGTTATACACTTTATAAGCCTTACTATGTGAAGAATATCCCAAGAATACTCCCTCATCACTTCTAGGATCAAACTTACCTAGGGAGTCCTTGCCATTGTTATGCACAAAACACTTATAGCCAAAAGCCCTAAGATGGGATATATTGGGGTTTCTCCCTTTAAGTAACTCATAGGGAGTATTCTCTACAAGTGGTCTAGTCATGCACCTATTTATGATATAGCATGCAGTGTTTACAGGTTCTACCCAGAAGCTATGAGGTAGTTTACTAGAAAGAAGCATGGTCCTGGCCATATCTTCAAGCGTCCTATTTTATTTCAACCACTCCATTTTGTTGTGGAGTTCTAGGGGAAGAAAAGTTATGATCTATGCCATGCTCATCACAAAATTCAACAAACTTGGCATTTTCAAATTTAGTGCCATGATTAGACCTAATTGATGCAAGTTGATTTCCTAATTGTTTCTGTATTTTTCTAACAAAAGAAGTAAACATTTCAAATGCTTCATCTTTAGATGTTAGAAACAATGTCTAGGTAAATCTAGAATAGTCATCAACAAACACCATTAATTATCTCTTACCACCTCTGCTTAATGTTCTCATAGGACCACATAGGTCCATATGGACCAGTTCCATCATCCTGGTGGTACTTACCATTTTCTTGCTTTTGAAAGATGATCTTACCTGCTTCCCCCTTGCACAAGCCTCACAAACTTTATCTTCCTTGAACTTAATGTTAGGAAGTCCTATCACTAAGTCCTTAGATACTAATTTGTTGAGTTGATTCAGACTAGCATGGCCAAGTCTTTTGTGCCAAAGGGGGGATCACTGTCCAACACACTTAAACACGTTAGTTCATTTTCTGATAGAGTGGACAAATCTATGATATAGATATTATTCACTCTCTTTCCCTGCATAACAATCTTTTCAGTGATAAGATTAATTACAAAGCATTTTGTAGAAGTGAATGCTACCAAGTTATCTCTGTCACACAATTGTGACACACTGATTATACTATATTTCAAGCCATCTATTAGGTAGACATTCTCAATGGAACGAGTGTCATCCTTACCTACCTTACCAACCCCAATTATTTCACCTTTCTTTCCATTTTCAAAGGAGACATTTCCTCCTCTGAGGTCCTCAAGTGAAAGGAACTGGTCCTTGTTACCAGTCATGTGTTTTGAGCAGCCACTATCCATGTACCATATTTGGCTACTTCCTTTCACTTGAACCTACAAAAGAGAATTAGGGGTTAGTCTTAGGAACCCAAACTAGTTTGGGTCCCTTTCTATAAGCAAAAGGATGAATTAAACTCCTTTTAGCCCAATTTGGTAACCAATTCTTCCTTCGAACAAAACTTTTATTCTTTCGACTGGCCTGCTCTTTTGCATTGCATTCACTTTTGTAGTGANGAGACATTTCCTCCTCTGAGGTCCTCAAGTGAAAGGAACTGGTCCTTGTTACCAGTCATGTGTTTTGAGCAGCCACTATCCATGTACCATATTTGGCTACTTCCTTTCACTTGAACCTACAAAAGAGAATTAGGGGTTAGTCTTAGGAACCCAAACTAGTTTGGGTCCCTTTCTATAAGCAAAAGGATGAATTAAACTCCTTTTAGCCCAATTTGGTAACCAATTCTTCCTTCGAACAAAATTTTTATTCTTTCGACTAGCCTGGTCTTTTGTATTGCATTCACTTTTGTAGTGATTAGTCTTACCACCGTGGGTACATATTTTGTTCTCAGGAAGAGTTAGGTACTTGCTTTTGGGATCCCATTTAGGCAGTTGACTCCCAAAGTCAAGTCCTCTTCTGTTGCTACTATGATTTTCCTGTAGCCATGTTAAAGTATCAGAGGATTTATTCCATTTGCATGTTCTGTCCAGTTCATGCTTAACCTTACCAAGTTCCTCCTTCAACACTCTTATCTGTTCATATTTCTTATACACCTCCCTTTAGTCTTCCTACATTTTCTTCTAAGATGAGTTGAGAGTCGTCAGTTGTCTTCTTACTGGTTCCATGTTTCAGTTTTAAATTTTCAGATTTTAACTCTAGGACATTTGTTTTAAGTGGATGAACCTGGTTCTTCTGAGAAGTGTTTTCACTCCTAGATTCACTTACTCTGAGTTCCAGGTTCTTACACTTTGCTTTTGACATTACACACTCCTTAGACAACTGTTCGTTCTCTTTATTTATTTCTTTAGAATCATCAATGAAGTCAAGTAATAATTCAGAGAGTTTTTCTTTGGATAGAAACTTAATCTTGTTTTTGAGATGAGATATACTTACCTCTGATNACAGATATTTCCCTTTTCTATTCAACTTCCCACTGAGGAAAGTTCTTGATATGATGATCAGTTTTTCCATATTTGTAGCATCCCTCGTTGGTGGGGGTTTTCTGGTGCCTTTGCCTTGTTGTAGTTTCCACCTCTTGAGATGCCCTTTTTCCTAATGAGATAGTTTCTGAATTCCTTGGTGATCATAGCCATTGCATCTTCCTCCATATCTATTCCCTTAGTGCTAGACTTTTTTCTTCTTGGGAGCATCCATCTTCATTTTCTGCCTTCTAAGTTCACAGGCAGGTGAGATTTCATATTAGCTCATCCAATCTGAGGGTTGCCATGTTCTTGGATTCCTAAATAGAAGTGATCTTACTCTCTCAAGAGATTGACAGAACCCTTGTCAAAATATTTTCAACCTTGTCTTCTTCAAGGATAGTCCTTCCAAGAGATTTTAGTTCATTTGTCAGAGTAGTGAAACTAGTGTACATCTCTTGGATGGTCTCTCCTTCCTTCATAGAGAAATTCTCATATTGAGAATATAGTAATGTACCTCTGGATCTTTTCACTTGTGCAGTTCCTTCATGAGCCACTTGCAAAGTGTCCCAAATTTCCTTGGCAGTGGTGCAGGTTTGAATTCTGCTGTACTCATCTAAACCATGTCCACACACAAGCCACTTCTTGGCCTTGGCATTCTTTTACCATTTTCTTAAGTCTTCAGCAGTGCAGTCAGCTCTTGTCTTTGGCACATCTACTCCTTCAGCAATCTTCTTCATGGTGGCCAAAGGACCGTCAGTGACTATGTCCCATAGTTCATAGTCATCTCCAATTAAGTGATCCTTCATTGTTCTTCCACCAAGAGTAGTACTGGCCATTGAAGAATGGTGGCCTAGCAGTTGATTGTCCTTCCCAGTTCCCGGGTGGTGCACTAATCTTGATCTTTTCCTAAGGTGTTAGCCTCTTCAAGGATAACCCACTTTGATACCAATTAATGTTTATCTATGTCAATATCGCACAAGGGGAGGGGGGGGGGGGGATTTGTGTGGTGACCAATTTTCACGTGCAGTAGTTATAGAAGGACTAGGTTATTCTATGTGTTCCAACTCCTACAGTTTGCGGAATAATAAATTTTGAATTTAAAGAACACAACAATTTTACATGGAAAACACCTGGCTCAAAAGGTGAAAAAACCACGACTTACTTCCTAGTAGGATTTTCCCAAACTCTTCACTAAATCAATAAGCTAAAAAACATTTACAAAATAAACTCTTTTGTAAACCTAAGGATTAACTCTAACCCTTTGTGGCAAACTAGCCTCTAGCTATTTGCGACAACCTTCAAGTTAACTCTAACTTGAATACTCAGTACCTATTACAAATGCTTCTAGATAAAGCTGAAAGATACACTTTGTAATCAGGTACTACAAACAAACTAGACTAAAAGAAAACATATGGAACTAGTTCTTCTAGCTGTTTCAAGTAGCTCCAGATTCGCACTCTCCAATTTGGCTCGAACTGCTTGCGAAATTTCTTCACGAATTTTGCTCTCAATTCTTGATAAATTTCTGTTCTGTGTGTCCCTTTACAATAAGAACATTCTGTAATATATAGGAGTTAGAAGATAAAGAATTACCTAGAATCCTAATGAAACTCTTCCTTGGTGGAAGAGTTCAAGTCAAAATCAACTCCTCAAATCCTTCCTTATCTTAGATTCTGTTCTTATTGAGTAAGGAGTCCTTCTCCTTATCATTTTGCAATCTTTTTATCAGGAGATATCTCTTATTTCCTAGATTTAATTTATCTCCTGCATGTGCACCTCACGTGCCTTTAACTTTGCATGTGTCTATGTCTCCAGTGATGGACCTGGTTCATCTCTGAGTTCCTTTGTCAATCTTCAAAACTATTCTCTTTCTTGGGCAAACAAATTCACCCTTTTTGATGATGACAAACTCTGTGCTTAGGCCTATAACCAACTTAATCCAACATTAACACATTTTAGAGTATTGAGCATTTATCATAAAAGAACCAGGGTCATTAGGTTATAAATATCACTATTCAGAGCACAACCATTTCCCCCCTTTTGGCATCATCGAAAAGTTGTAAAACGATGTGTGAATCCCACATCGAAAACATCATTTTGCAACTTATCTTCTAACTCCTATATATTACAGAATGTTCTTATTGTAAAGGGATGCACGGAACAGAAATTTATCAAGAATTGAGAGCAAAATTCGTGAAGAAATTTCGCAAGCAGTTCGAGCCAAATTGGAGAGTGTGAATCTGGAGCTACTTGAAACAGCTAGAAGAACTAGTGCCATATGTTGTCTTTTAGTCTAGTTTGTTTGTAGTAGCTGATTACAAAGTGTATCTTTAAGCTTTATCTAGAAGCATTTGTAATAAATACTGAATATTCAAGTTAGAGTTAACTTGAAGGTTATCGCAAATAGCTAGAGGCTAGTTTGCCACAAAGGGTTAGAGTTAATCCTTAGGTTTACAAAAGAGTTTATTTTGTAAATGTTGTTTAGCTCATTGATTTAGTGAAGAGTTTGGGAAAATCCTACTAGGAAGTAAGTCATGGTTTTTTCACCTTTTGAGCCAGGTGTTTTCCATGTAAAATTGTTGTGTTCTTTAAATTCAACATTTATTATTCCGCAAACTGTAGGAGTTGGAACACATAGAATAACCTGGTCCTTCTATAACTACTGCACGTGAAAATTGGTCACCACACAAATCACCCCCCCCCCTTGTGTGATATTGACATAGATAAACATTAATTGGTATCACAGATTTCGTTTATCTCCTGCATGTGCACCTCACGTGCCTTTAACTTTGCATGTATCTATGTCTCCAGTGATGGACCTGGTTCATCTCTGAGTTCCTTTGTCAATCTTCAAAACTATTCTCTTTCTTGGGCCAACAAATTCACCCTTTTTGATGATGACAAACTCTGTGCTTAGGCCTATAACCATCTTAATCCAACATTCACACATTTTAGAGTATTGAGCATTTATCATAAAAGAACCAGGGTCATTAGGTTATAAATATCACTATTCAGAGCACAACCATTTCCCCCCCTTTTGGCATCATCGAAAAGTTGCAAAACGATGTGTGAATCCCACATAGTTAAAAATCACTCATGACCTCCTTTACATGTGACATAAAAGGAAATGATTTGGAATATGATTATATCGAATCTATTCTACTAAAGAAATTTGGAGAAACTCTATCGAAAGGATAAATGATCTGGTACCACAATCTACCACCTAATTCCATCGACTCATTCGACATGCTTGGATACTATTTCGTAAAGGCACATGTCGTGCATTAAAGGTTGCGACGAGGAAACTAGACCTTTTCAAGGTGAAACAAAAGGATAACAAAATGCTGAGGGAGTTCGTATCTTGTTCGCATATGGAACACATGGAAATACCACCGGTCACAGACGATTGGGCTGTTCAAGCCTTCACGCAAGGCTTGAACAAACGAAGTTCGGTTGCATCACGTCAACTGAAGCAGAATTTAATTGAATATCTGGTGGTAACCTGGGCCGATGTACATAACCGGTACTAGTCGAAGATCAGGGTCGAGGATGATATCGATAGGGAACCTCGGTCGAACAGATATAGATATCAGCCATACAATGCAGATCACAAAAATAGCGGCCCAAGACACAATTCCATCCGAAACGATCGAATGAACGATCAAGGGCAGAGCTCTCGAGGACTCATGAGCAAAAGTGGTTTTGATAAGCATGCCAATCCCCAGAGGCACCACGATTTTCGGAGTACAACTTCAGTATCGACACACCAGGTATTGTGTCGACCATTAGGAGAATCCAAGATACTAGATGGCCCAGACCCCTACAACCGATCCCTCCCAAAAAAACCCCAATAAAATATGAAAGTACCATGGAACACATAGCCACAGAACCAAAGACTGCAGACAACTGAGGGAGGAGGTATTCTGTCTATTCAACGAGGGCCACCTTCGTGAGTTCTTGAGCGATTGAGCTAAGAACCATTTCAGAGACAGGGACGCCAACAGAAAAAATAAGCAGGAAGAACCACAACACGTGATTCATATGATCGTTGGTGGGGTCGATATTCCATAAGGGCCTGTGTTCAAACACACTAAAGTATCAATTACTAGGGAGAAACGAACTCGAGACTATGTGGCGAAAGGCACCTTGTCGTTCAATGACGAGGAGGCAGAGGGGATATCACAACCCCACAATGATGCATTGGTAATCTCTATCCTTATGAATAAAATTCAAGTTAAGAGTGTTTTAATTGATCTAGGGAGCTCGGCCAATATTATTCGATCGAGGGTCATGGAACAACTCGACCTACAAGATCAAATCGTACCCGTAGCTCGTGTCCTCAATGGATTCAACATGGCCAGCAAAACAACTAAAAGTGAAATCATTTTACTGCTAAACGTAGCTGGGAATTTTAAAGAAACCAAGTTCCATGCAATTGAGGGCGAGGTGAGATACAGCGCCCTGCTCGGAAGACCTTGGATTCACAATATGAGGGTAGTACCTTTCAACCCTTCACCAAACGCTGAAATTCCCAACACCGGATGGAGTGAAAAAGGTGTATGGGGAACAACATGGTGCAAAAGAAATGTTCACGGTCAATGAGGTAATACCGATATCGGAGCTTTCGTCAACAAAGGGATCGAAGACCAAACGAAAACATGAGGCTAAATAGAAACTACAGCCACCGGCCTCGATCCAGTTGGAGAAGCAGGGAACAAATGAGGATGATGACTACTGGATCCCCCGATCCTTCATAATGCTTGAGGATTCTGACGCCACCAAATCAATAGTCGAAGAGCTGGAACAGGTTATATTGATCGAACACCTGCCCGATCGAAAGGTATACCTGGGTACGGATTAGCCCCCGAACTCAAGAAAAAACTCATTAAATTTCTTATCAATAATCTTGATTATTTTACTTGGTCCCACTTAGATATGAGAGGGATCCCACCGGAGATCACAACACATCGATTAAGCCTAGACCCAAAGTTCAGAACGGTAAAACAAAAGAGAAGGCCCCAGTCCGAGGTAAAACATCTATTCGTCAAGGACTACGTAACCAAACTTCTCAAAATAGGATCTATTCGGGACGTAAAATATCCCGAATGGTTAAGAAACGTAGTTGTAGTCCCTAAAGAGGGGAACTAACTTAGGATGTGCGTAGATTATAAAGATTTAAACAAAGTATGTCCCAAAGACTCTTTTCCTCTGCGGAATATCGATCGTATAATCGATGCCACGACCGGCCATGCGATCCTTAGTTTTCTCGATGCCTACTCCGGGTACAATCAAATTCAAATGAACCTGGAGGATCAGGAAAATACTTCGTTCATCACTAACTATGAACCTATTGTTATAATGTAATGCCGTTTGGGCTAAAAAAACGCTGGTGCTACTTAGCAATTCCTAGTGAACCGAATGTTTGAAGAACAAATAAGTAAATAAATGGAGGTATATATTGACGAAATGCTAGTTAAGTCCCTGCACGCAGATGACTGTTTAACACATTTGCAGGAAACCTTCAATATATTGAGAAAATACAACATGAAGCTCAATCCTGAGAAATATGCATTCAGGTTTGGTTCGTGCAAGTTCCTCGGTTTGTGGTGTCAAATCAGGGGATTGAGATCAACCCCGATAAAATCAAGGCAATAAAAAACATCACAGTCGCGGACAGAGTTATGACCGTGCAAATATTAACATGGCGGATATCCGCCTTAGGTCGGTTTATCTTGAGGTCTTCAGATCGAAGTCACAGGTTCTTCTCACTGCTCAAAAAGAAGAACAATTTTTCTTGGACCCAAGAATGCCAACAGGCGTTGGAAGAGTTAAAGCGGTATCTCTTGAGCCCACCATTGATTCATACTCTGAAAGTGGACGAGCAACTCTACTTATATTTAGCTGTCTTAGAAGTCACGGTAAGGGGGTCCTAGTTCGAGAAGAGAAAGATACGCAATTTCCTGTTTACCATGTTAGTCGGACTTTAGGTGAGGCCGAGACCTTGTAACCATACTTAGAAAAATTAGTGCTTGCTCTAAAAGCGCCTCTAGGAAACTAAAACCATATTTTCAGTGTCACCCAATTTGTGTGGTGACCACTTATCCTCTTCGTAATGTTTTACACAAGCCCGAACTCTCGGGCCGATTGGCCAAATGGGCCGTCGAAATCAGTGGGTACGATATCGAGTATCAACTCCGAACGAACATCAAGTCTCAAATCTTAGCAGACTTCGTGGCCGACTTCATGCCATCCCTCATACCCGAGGTTGAAAAGGAACTGTTGTTAAAAACGAGTACATCTTCGGGGGTGTGGACCCTTTTCATATATGGCACTACGAATGTGAAGGGGTCTGGGCTAGGTATCGTTTTGAAGCCGCCCACAGGCAATACAATTAGAAATCTATCCAAACTTCTAAGTTGAATAACAATAAGGCCGAGTATGATGCCATGATTGCAGGTCTCGAGCTGGCTAAAAGCTTGGGAGCAGAGGTCATCGAGGACAAATGTGACTCCCTACTTGTGGTAAACCAGGTCAACAGAACCTTCAAGGTTTGAGAAGATCGAATGCGGAGGTACTTGGACAAACTGCAGGTAAACCTACACCGATTTAAAGAATGGACCCTACAACATGTACCTTGAGAACAGAATAGTGAGGCCGATGCCCTTGCAAATTTGGGGTCATTGGTTGAAGACGACAAATTAGCTCGAGGACTGTCGTACAACTTTCAAAGTCAGTAATCGAAGAAGGACACGGCGAAATAAACACTACAAGCCTAACTTGGGATTGGAGGAATAAATATATCGAGTATCTAAAAAATGGGAAGCTCCCATCGGACCATAAGGAATCGAGGAATCTACGAACAAAGGCTGCACTATTCACATTGGCCGAAGATGGAACACTATACAGAAGGATATTCGATGGACCATTGGCAATATGTTTGGGTCCAGGAAACATCGACTACGTCCTATGATAAATTCACGAGGGTTCTTGCGGAAACCATTCCGATGCCGAATAACTGGTTCATAAAGTTATCAGAGCAGGATACTATTGGGCCAATATGGAAAACTATACTAAGGAATTCGTTCAAAATGTGACAAGTTCCAAAGATATGCGCTGATGATCCACCAGCCCGGAGAGCAACTATATTCAGTCCTATCCCCATGGCCATTCATGAAATGGGGAATGGATATCGTCAGCCCTCTGCCGTCGGCCCCAGGTAAATTTAAATTCATTTTATTTATGACTAACTATTTCTCTAAGTGGGTTGAAGCACATGCTTTCGAGAAAGTCAGAGAAAAAGAAGTTATAGACTTAATCTGGGATCACATCATATGCCGATTTGGGATACATGCCGAAATTGTATGCGACAATGGAAAACAATTCATCGGCAGCAAAAAAACAAAGTTTCTCAAAGATCACAAAATAAAAGGATCTTGTCAACTCCGTATCATCCTAGTGGGAACAATATAGCTTTATCAACAAACAAGATCATCATTCAGAATCTAAAGAAAATATTGAACAACCCTAAGGAAAGCGGAAAGAAACCTTGCCCGAAGTTCTTTGGGCGTATCGAACAACGTCAAAATATAGTACGGGGGAAACACCATTCTCCTTAGTATATGTCGCCGAAGCTCTGATCCCGGTCGAGGTCGGGGAACCTAGCGTCAGGTTTCGATATATAACGAAAGAATCAAATCACGAGGCTATCAATACAAGCCTCGAATTACTAGATAAAAAAAGAGGAAGACTCCCTCGTCCGAATGGCTGCACAAAATAACGCATCGAAAGGTACTACAATCGAAGAGCCAATCTTCGCCACTTAGAATCGGGGACTTAGTTCTGAGAAAAGTCACCCTGAATACTCGAGACCCAAATGAAGGAAAACTCAGCCCAAATTGGGATGGATCGTATTAGGTCCTCGATATCATCAGAAAGATATTTTACAAACTTAGCACGATGAACGGTGAACAATTGACGAATAATTGGAACATATCACTCCTCAAACTATATTATTGTTAAGGTACGACCTTCTCCTATTTTCATTTATATTTTATACTAACTTGTTGCAGGTGTTCAATCGAAGGCATTGGCGTTTTATCCAAACATGAAGTCCTTTGGTCAGAAAGCACGCGTTGCACTCTTTTTTCCTTCGACCGGTTTTTGTCCCAAATGGGTTTTTCCAGCAAGGTTCTTAACGAGGCAACCATTGTTCGTGCTAACTTAGAGCAATTCAACAATATCCGAGGATTCTTTACAATCAACCTCGAATACTGGGGGGCATCACCCTCGGATGTTATGTTTTCAAGGAAAATACTTCGTGTCAATAGGATCTCGATAGGTAAATTTTGTTAAGGGCCAAATAGTCGAATGCACTGTGCACATGTAGATTACTTGAGCCCTAATGGAAAAACATGTACTCATGTATAATCTATTGAAAGAAGTATTTTTTCCTTACCAAATGTTCTATGCCTTAGAGAAATTTCTACCTCACAATTTCATACTTATGATCTATTGTGGAAACTGGCTCAAGGTCCGATAGCAATTAAAGCTCGAAAGATTAACCCCGTACTTGGGGACTGCCGTCCGAAAATTGACATGTTTGAATTATTAAACTTCGAGACCGTAAGACCTTAAAAAGGCAATCCTCAATTTTGTAGGCCAAGTCCACTCCACTTGGGACTGACACTTCGAACATGTTCAAAGTATAATTGGGAAAATAAGCCCAAGAGGCAGGTCCCAAGGATACGAACAAACTAACGCAGTTCAGAGACGTCTGAATTCCGTAATAAAAATAGGCCTTCGAATTCTTTTATAAACCGGTTTAAAAGGCTACCCTCGGAAAAATAACAAAAGGGTTTTGACAACATCAACCCTCAAAAAACTGTAAGCGGTATCGAACTATTCGAACCATCGAACAATTTTGTACTGAACAAAATTCTAAGGCCCAAAAAATCAAAGGGTTTCGATAACACTGAACCCCAAAAAAACCTAACGGGTATAGACATACTTCGTGCTAAGGCATGACAAATTCTCATATACTTAACTTTTTAAGCCGAAAAAGGAAAAAAAGCCACTCTTTTGAGGCCATATCGGCCCGATTCAAGAGCCTAAGGGCCGTTATATTTTTCGAGTTAAAAAAAGTACCCACTCTACTACAAAGACTATATTAGTCCGACTTCGGTCAAATTGCCTAAGTTTCGAATTCACAAACAAATTTTCACAAGGCATAAATGAGTCAAAATTCTATCAAGGCATGAAGTGTATCAATATTTTCATAAGGCATAAAGCAAATCAGAATTTTCACAAGTCAAAAGTCGAGACAAAGATCAAAAAGGAAATATTTATATATGTGAAGGTATTTACAAGTGACCAGTCGGGGTCCTACACAAAAGAAAATAGAAAAAGAAAAGATGCAAAAGCTCCTAACTATTCTCGAGGCCAGCTTCTTTATCGGGGTCCTCCCAATTCCCGGACCCACTCTTGCTACCATCATCATCATCATCATCATCATCGTCTTCGTCATTGGAAGTGGCCAGCGCTCTAGCATTGACTTCATGCTCTTTTTCCTTAGCTATCTTTTCGGCAAGATTGAAACCTCAAGCATGGATCTCTTCGAGGGTTTCCCTCCGAGATTGTCATTTATCAAGTTCGACGATCCAACGTGCTCGTGTCTGAGCAGTCTCGGCAGCCTCTCTCGCTTGAACTTGAGCGGCTGCAGCATCTGCCCGATAGATAGCCACCATCGCATCAGCCTCGATCTTTGCCTTTTCAGCCTCAAATTTGGCCTTTGCGAGTTCGGAAACCAACTAAGCCTCGAGCTCCTCTATCTTCTTTGCCTGAGCTGAGCTTTTTTCCTTTCTTCCTCGAAGCTGGCCTTCGATCGATGACAACCAGGCTGGAGTAGTCTCTTTCTCTGCAGCAAGGCGGTCCATGCCTTCCTTCCACCCATAGGACTCCGCCTTAATCTCCTTGATCTCCTCTTGAAATTGCTCGATCCTCTCGATCTTTTGCTATAGCTGTTTATTGAAATATTAGCCTCCATTCTCGAATCAAGGCCATGAGCTTTTAAGAGTATCATTACCTGCTCGAGCAAGTCGGTCTACTCCTTGTGAGCCTTAGCCATTTCGGCTTGGAGGTCCTTAATCTCCTCATCATTTTGTCCGTAGAGAAGTTTGAGGGCATTCCTCTCCTCTGAAAGCCTTCGGAGGTCGGCCTTACATTGGCTCAATTCAGCCCGAGAGTTGGAAAAAGCCTGTATGGAAAAGATATGGAGTTGGACAGAAGACGGAGGAATACAACATCAACAAAGGAATTAAGACTTACCTAGTTCAGTATTCGTCGAGCCTCTTCGAAGAGGATGGATGCGTCATTCAGGTCGGAAGCATCTTTGACCGCGGCAAAGAAATCTCGGAAGGGATCCTCCCCTCCGGGGACTCCGCCTACCTTGGGGGTCCTTAAAGGTTGAGCATCTCGGATCGCTTCTTCAGAAGAGGCAGGAAGAGTTGGTGAGTCACCTACTATCACTTCCCCATGTGAGTCACTTGGGGCGTTGTTTTCAACTCGAGGGGTTTCAGGACCGGCCCCCTCGGACATGCTCACCGTTTGACAGGAGGTAGCCTCGATCTCAGGATATTCGGGGACTTTTCACGAATCCTTCTCCAAGGCCTCCTCAGCATGAGGCAGGGCTTCACCAAACACCACCGATTCAGCAGCCTTGGGGGCCTCGATGGTTTTTTTCACTCGGGCCACCTGCACCGAGCCATCATCTTTATCTACTTCTTCTTCCTCCCTTAGCCGCTGAGGTACATGGGTAGGGACATTATCTATCTTTTATTTTCTAATCGAACTCTTCTTCTTCTTGGGCTTTGGGTCCTCAGAGGTCAAGGCCCTTTTCTCTTGTTATCCTTTGCCGGTTTCAGAACTGGAGCTGAATCCTCCTCCTCGCCAGATGGTGGTCTCATGACCGCGTCTTTACTAAAGCTACACACAAGAAAATTGAATGAGTAAAAAAGGATATTGTGATCGATTCATCAGATATGTTAAAAGAGATCTTACTATGATTCTTAGCCTCCCATCGGCCTTTTTCTAGATCGCGCCAACAGCGCTCGGCGTACAAAGAGGTCGAGGCCAGTTTCTAAACCCACCTCTCAAGATTGGGGATCGCATGGGGCATCCAAGAAACCACTGCATCATGAAAGAAGGCATTAATAGTAATAAAAAGGGCAAAAAGACAAAATAATGCATGGAAACTAACTGTGAAATAATACTTACGCTTCATGTTCCATTTCTCATGAAATGGCATCTTCTCTTCCGGGATGAGGTCAGAGGTCTTCACTCGAACGAACCTACCCATCCAACCTCGATACTTGTCCTCGTTGATACTCGAAAACAACACCTTGGTTGCTCGACGCTAGAGTTTAATCAACCCTCGATAGATACGAAGGCTGTACAACCTAATGAGGTGGTCGAGGGTGAAAGACATCCCCTCGACTTTGCTTGAAAAGAATTAGAGCATGATGACTATTTGCCAAAAAGAAGGATGGATTTGGCCTAGGGTTATCTGGTATTGACGGAAGAAGTCGTTGATGACGGGGTCGAGGGGGCCCGACGTGAAAGGGTAAATGTAACCACTTAGATACCCTTCCATGTGGGTGGTGATACTTTCTTCGAGTATTGGAATCACCACCTATTTATTCCCCCTATTGCAGTCTATCTTCACCTGCTCGAGGTACCTCTCAGTTATCGAGAAAATGTACCTCGATATATGCTCGCATCAACCAGGGACCAAGGAAGCTTTCTCAATCTTAAATTCGGATTTAAGGCTCCACGGACCAGGAACACAATCCTCAGGGAGCGGATCCACCGACATTTTATCACTGGCGGGCAGCGAAGAAAAAGTTTTCTTCTTTTGGGGAACTATTTTAGATGTTTTTGCCATTTTATTAAGTTTGAATAAATAAGAAGGTAATAAGACTTCGTGTTTGAAGATTGACAATGAAACCTGAAGATATGTAGAAGGAAATAATTGGGGATAGATAAAAGCTTTGAAGATTAGGGGAAAGTGAAAGTAAAGTTTGAATCAATGAAGAGAGGGCCTATTTATGGGATTTACGGCGACGGTTCAAAAGCAGTAGTGGCCAACAACCAACTGACGCTCATTAATGATTTGGGGAACTGTGCCGACAAGACATTTCGGTCACTTCCGTCGCTTACGTCATGAGGATGACGTCACAAAAGGTCAAGGTCAAAAATTGAAGGCTCAATTTGTTTCTTGTAATTACACTCCAAAAGCGAGGGGACTATCTGTATACGATTAAAATTGGGCCCACCTGATTTTACTATTTAATCGAGATCAGGATGTTGCGTCGAAGGCCAACTTCGATTTAATCATGAGGATAAGGTACCGAGTTGAGGATCGAAGTATATGTCGAGATCGAGGTTGGTAACAATTGAAGCCAAGTGAGGCAGGCACCGAGTAACAACGAAGATACATAATAATGGAAAAGCGAGATATCCGTGACTGGTCGAGGATCACGGTGTAAATTTCGGAACGGATCAAATCTGAAGCGGTTAATTAGCTACTCATGTGATTTCCTTCTGTAAATATAGTTATACCATAAGTAGAATTCCTCCACTATATAAATGGGAGTTCTAATCATTTGTAATCATCATTATTCATAGATATTAAAGCAATATGATTATTTCTTTCTCGCTTACATTATTTTTCGTCAGCTTGCTCTATATTCCAACTGTTCTTGCACCTATCAGTTCGAGAATAATTTGACTCGAGGTATGAGTTCTATCTGAACAACTGGTTTGCTTTACTTATGATTTAATTCTATCATTTATCTTCATATTTACCAATTGGTGTTGAGTGAAATCACATATCCTTAAAAACACAATATAAGTTTAATTGTTATACAAATTTTAGGGTAAACACAAGTAAACGAATCTTAACTTGCGTCAGCGGAGGTGGTTGGAGCTACTTAAGGATTATGATATCACCATTTTGTACCACTCGGGGAAGGCCAATGTGGTGACCGATGCTTTGAGTCGCTGGCGGAGAGTTTGGGGAGTTTAGCATATCTTCCAACAGCAGAGAGACCCTTAGCATTGGATGTTCAGGCCTTAGCCAGCCAGTTTGTGAGATTGGATATTTCTGAGTCGAGTCGAGTATTGGCTTGTATGGTCTCTCGGTCTTCTCTCTATGATCGTAGTAGGGAGAGTCATCATGATGACCCCCATCTGCTTGTCCTTAAGGACAAGGTTCACCACGGTGATGCGAATGAGGTCACTATTGGGGATGATGGCACATTGAGGATGCAGGGTAGGCTATGTGTGCCTAATGTAGATGGTTTGCGTGAGTTTATTCTTCAGGAGGCTCATATCTTGCGGTAATCCATTCATCCCGGTGCCACAAAGATATATCAGGACTTTAGGCAACATTACATGCGGAGGAGGATAAAGAAGGACATAGTGGAGTATATGGCTCGGTGCCTTAATTTCTAGCAGGTGAAGTATGAGCATTAGCGAACGGGTGAGTTGCTTCAGAAGTTAGAGATTCCAGAGTGGAAATGGGAGCAAATCAATATGGATTTCGTTGTTAGACTCCTACAGACTTAGCGGAGGTTTGTTGCAGTTTGGGTGATTGTGGATAGGCTGACCAAGTCAGTTCATTTCATTCCTGTGATGACTACATATTTTTCCGAGCACCTAGCTCGAATCTACATCTGCGAGATCATCAGGCTTCATGGAATACCAGTGTCTATCATCTCTGACCGAGGTACGCAATTTACATCACAGTTCTGGAAGGCCATACACCATGAGTTGGGTAATCGAGTGGAGCTGAGCACCGCATTTCACCCTCTGACGGACGGACAGTCCGAGTGCACTATTCAAATATTAGAGGATATGCTCCGTGCGTTTATGATGGAGTTTGGAGGGTCGTGGAATTAGTTCTTGCCACTTGCAGGGTTTGCCTACAACAATATTTATCAGTCGAGCATCCAGATGGAACCGTATGAGGCTCTGTATGGTAGGCGGTGCCAGTCCCCAGTGGGTTGGTATGAGTCAGGCGATGCCGGATTATTGGATAAAGACTTGGTCCAAGATGCCCTGGATAAGGTGAAGGTGATTCAGGATCGACTTTGCACAGCCCAGCCAAGACAGAAGAGTTATGCGGACCGGAAGGTTCACGATGTAGCATTCATGGTTGGAGAGCGGGTCTTGCCTTGGGTATTGCCTATGAAGGGCGTTATGAGGTTCGGAAAGAAGGGCAATCTAATCCCAAGGTACATTGGTCCTTTTGAGGTGTTGCGGCATGTTGGGGAGGTTGCTTATGAGATTGCCTTACCTCCCAGCCTAACAGGGGTTCATCCAGTATTCCATGTTTCTATGCTCGAAAGTATCACGGTGATCCGGATCATGTGTAGGATTTCAGCTCAGTCCAGTTGGAATAAGATCTATCTTATGTTGAGGAGCCAGTGGCTATTTTGGACAGGCAGGTCTGAAAGCTAAGGTCAAAGAATATTGCTTCCGTGTGTCGCACCCCGTTTTCTTGCAAAAGTGGGCTTTGACATGTTACAACTCTTTTGGATAGGAGATGGGGTTTTAAAAGAGAGAGTCGCCCCCTAATGATTTTTAAGGTGAATTAGGGCACCTACTTGCAAATAACTCTGTTTGACTAGTCAATGCCACCAAAGATCGGGTAAGGGCTCAAATTACCTCAAAGAGAAGGTGTTAGGCACTCTTCGAGGTCCAGAACTGTGGGTCCTGGCCGAACTTAAGACAATGTGGATTACAGTTTGGCAAGATAAACAAAGAGATTAAGGGTCAAAGAAATTTATTGCAACCCAATGAGGGACAAGGATTACAAGGTTATAACTATTAGGTCTATATTAGATGACTAAACGTATAAAGAAAGAAAAAGAGGGGGGGGGGGTCCTAAGTTTTTTATCCTAAAGTATCACCCGTGCAAACATAAATACTTCGTAACTCCCTTGAAGTAGGGAGTTACTCATATTATTCAGCGGGCACATACTATCATCTCATGCTGCCCGATTAATAAGTTAAAGTTGCTTACCTAAAAGCGCTCTAATTCAATTCTAAGTCGTACCCTATGTGTGCACTACCCGTCCCATGCCTATGGTCCAGGAGGCATTGGACCTCTAGACATTACTTAGGATGCTCAAAATGTTAAAAACTAGGTGACATACAAAACACATAAGACTTCATGTAAAGGAAGTTAAGGCCTCACGTTAGCCTCCAAACTTAGACAACAAATGCACACAAACAGATGTTTTGCATTGGGCGTTAGGCAGTTTCAGAATTGGGAAAAATTAAAATCCTTAAGCTTTATAGACATGATTTCTAAGTGATTTACGCAGTAAGGGACAGTGAAAACTGTTGGAAATGCTCAGAATTATTCAGCTTTCTAATAGTAGTGTAGCTAAGTAATAAAACAACATTTGAAGAGTTCAACATTAACACCTTAGAGCGAGCAGTAACACCCTATAGGCAGTATTTCTAGAGATTGGCGATTGAAACTGATTTTTTATACTTAGCCCTTATAGGCATATTTTCTAGGTGAGCATTATGATGACAATAACAAAATTAACCAATTAGAGTCCTATAGGCATGATTTCTAGATGAAGATCCGTAGAACATAAGCTAGTACGGTCCTATAAGCATGGTATCTAATGAATATGCTGGAGTTATGCAATTGAAAGAATGGTTATTGACATTTGTTTCCTATAGGCATGCCGTCTAGTAACATATAGAAATATACATAGGAATAAATAAAGCACTTATGCTTTGATAGTGGACAAGTTGTGTGAGTGTGTGATTCTCCTAATGACATGATTTCTACCAGTGTATATGGAAATTGAATAACATATATAGCAGGTTGGATAAAAATAACAAGAGAGTCATATGAATCCTATAGGCACATTTTTTGCCCTTTCATGCAGACATTAGAGTATACCCGTTTTCCTAAGTTTCACTAATCACCCCAATTATTTATTACAAAGTTATTATAGACCAAATGAGGGATATAAATATAAATATTACATAAGAAGGTATAGTGGGCCTACAGTAGGCCCACGAGATACCCAGTATCGACTGGGCCTTCAACAAACTCTTCTTCGCAAATAGCATGCCCAGATCCAAACGGGACTGTGCCCATCAGCACAAGCCCAAAAGTCAAAGAGGAACTCAGACCAAATCCAAACAATTACAAATTTAGTATATGACTTAAACAAACCAGCATGCATGTTAGCAATAGCCCAAGTCTCAATAGTAAGAAGAGTGGAAATCCTAGTGTGTCAGAGTTCACAAGGGTCTAAAATGGACCCCGAGTAGTGCTCACACTAGGGAGGTCAATAGAGAGAGTCTTAGTGGCCTTGGCTTTCAGCCGGCCAAGAGTGATAGATTCAAAATAGTGTAGGTAACCAATGAGAGTGAGAGAACAATGATTAAGGGATATAATTTGGAGAGATGTACTTGTATTTTAGAAAGCATACATAGCAAAGTTGCCTAAAACATAGAACATGCTAGTTAAGAGGGTCAACAAGACTTAGAGGCAGGTTGCTATTACAGGTTTAACACTTAACAAGGAGTAGCATAATGGCAGAAAACACATTGAGGGAGTTAGAGGAGAATCAAGTTTATTTGAGATTACACGATTAGCATACATAGGTGCATAATATCAAACAAGTCTAAGTAAATGATTAACTTGAAAGGTTTAAAGCCTAAGGGTCCAAATCATGTTGAATATTCATCACAACACCAGAAACAGACATGCCAATTTATCACTAAGACAAATAGTCTCAAACATTTTAAGGAAACACAAATTAAGATAGCCACTCTAAAGGTCCCAAATAATTACTAAGGATTTAGGATCAAGCAAAACAAAGACATGTTGAGTGACACAATTGCATATGAGCAAGTCATAGTTAAGTGAAGGTCTCAACATAGGTTAAAACATATTACATATGCGAGACAACCACTATAGGAATTCAGAATAGAGTAGGAAAGAAAGCTCATGTCAAAATGTAAACATTCAGGTACCAAAACATTAGGCTAAAATGAACTTAAGAGGGTCTAAATTATTCCTGTGAAGCATATTCAAATAACATCTCTTGAAACTGGAAATTTTAGGTAAAAATCAAATGCTAAAGAGGTTCAGATCATACGACAAGTTCAAAGCTAGCAAAGTTACACACGAAAGTAGCCCAGAAACACATTAAGACATGAATTTCAGCAGTAAGAATATGCAAATCATAGACACATAAGAACGAAATTGTAAAGGCCAAGTGACTTGCCAGTTAAATGGATAACAAGAAAGAAAAAAATTCCACAGTTAAGAATATGCAAATCATAGACACATAAGAACGAAATTGTAAAGGCCAAGTGACTTACAGTTAAATGGATAACAAGAAAGAAAAAAAATTCCATAGTATTCTGAATATCAACAAAGAGCAAGAACCCAGAATCTTAATGCGTCAAAGTTCCCAAGGGCTTCAAATGAACCCCGGGCATTGCTCGCACCAAGAAAAGTTAATAATCAAATTTTTGGTGGCCTTGGATTTCAGCCCCCTAAGAATCAGAGATAGAATAAGAGAACAATAGAGTAATAACTTCGATTTTTAGTAAATCCGGGTGATTAAAATTCTGTCCCAAAGGGGAATGGGGGAGGGATCTATATAGTAGCCAAAATCAACATCCAAACAAGGAAACAAAATTAATCGAACATAAATAAGGAAATAGAAGCATGTAAAATCGTTCAGAATCTATTTAAGCGAGAATCAATAAAACCCTAGTTCAGAAGGAAAAATAGATGGTCGGAAATCTCACTAAATCAGATCATATAGCCTGATAGTAAGTGTATATAGATGAAATATCATCTAACTACCAAAGGTTGAAGGCGGTGGAATCCAATTTGAGGACTGGTACTTGCCAAAATTGGGGTAAGTACTATGTAACACCATAGTCTTGCAAATAATATTGAGGTAACGCATAAAACGCAAGAAAATCATGGAAGGAATTCATGATTAACACGGATTTGGAGAAGACTGAGAGGGAGACTAGGTTTTCAGTGGGAGGGATGGGTTTTTAAGGACGGCTGATGAAGAGAAATGAGGATTAGGGTTTTCTTGAGGGGATATAAAGAGAATGGGGAGGAGTGTTGTGAGCCGTTGATCACTTTTGATCGACGACTGGGATTTAAGAAGAGTTGGGTCAATTTTTTGGACTAGGTTGGGGATAAAAAGGTCGTTTGGATTGGTCTTAGGTATTGGGCCAGGGATTCGAAATTAATCCCAATTTTTGGCCAGGTTTTAAAATAGGAGATCAAGGAAAAAAATAATTTAATAAGACATAAATTATAAAAAATTCTATTTATGGAAAGTAATATTTGAAAATAATAGTAGAAGATTATAAAAATGTAAGATATTATTTTAACCTTGAATAAAATGACAAATGCAATAAAGTTGTAAAATATAGGCTATTATTGCAAGTTTGTGCAAATGGCCTAAAAATACTAATGTAAATATATATAAAATAAAGAAAAAAATATTTGAATCATGGATGCAAATAATAATTTTAGGTAATTAAGTCATCACAAAATAATTTGAAGGAGTAATTAATAAATATTCAAGTAATTTAAATGCAAGAAAATCAATTTTAAAGCTTTAAAAATTATGAAAAATTATAGAAAATGCTTGTATAGATTTTGTAAACTAAATAATGATGCAAAAAATGATATTTTGAAAGTATATATATTTTGAGAAAATATGTGGGCAAAATTTGATAATAACAGCTGCCCCTCTTTACCTCAGAATGATGAAAGAGTTGTCGGGTAAAGAAAAATGATGACCAATTTTGGCCGAATTGAGTGCGGAATGATATGATTTGAAAAAATATGGAGGCCAAACCCAAGTTCCTGAATTTCCTACATATCCCTGGTGTTATAGGAATCAGGCCATGTGTAGTTCTGGATCCAACGGTGAACGAAATCGTTGGAGTTGTTATAAGAATGGTCGTATGTTTCGAAAGGGTTCTTTTGGGTAGGATAGTATCAGATGAATTTATGCGAAGTCACAAATGTGAATTTGAAGCATTATGGATGTATCACAGAGCAAATATTTGAACGATCATAGAGTAAAAGTTGGCAATTGCTGGTGGTCGATTACGTTTGAAACAATTGAAGGATGTAAGCCTTGTGAACGGAATCTGGAGCGAGATTGCTCCCATTTGTAGAATGGTTACTTCCTGGATTACCTACAAAACTTAAACACGGTGCATGCAAATATATATGGGTTATTGCAAAAATTTAAACATGATGCAAATTCCCTTTGGACCATGAAGGTTGTCTTTGGATGGTGAGGATGATATTCTTAGACCATGATGTCTTGAGCTATGAAACATATAATAAAGGGATTCGCAGGCCATGAAATGTTGCCCTCGGGCCATGAGGATGGTTCCTCTGGATGATGACGCCTTTGAATAATGATATGAAATATTGAGAGATCCTCAGACCATGGCATAGTGTCTCCTGCCTATGAGGATATGTCTTCGGACTATGGCGCCTTCGGACAAGATGGCGATGTTTCAGCCCATGAAATGCAAAGATATGATGCTTTTTCATATGTGAAAATGTGACAAGACAAGGCTTATTCTGGTGTAAGATGAGGAAAGTGCTTAGCCCTAGGTGAACAGAGTATAGTGCTGGGTCTTAGATAGCGTTGTGGAAATAGTATTTAATCTTATGCGAAGAAAGGAAATGCTTAGCCATATGTAATTACGGAGGCAATGCTAAGCCTCATGCAAGAAGAGGAGACGATGCTTAGTCTCAATTTAATGAAAGGTGGTACTTAGCCTTATGCAATTAGGGAGGCAGTGCTTAACCTCATGCAAGAAGAGGAGACAATGCTTAGTCTCATGTAGGGAAAGGCAATGCTTAGCCTTATGCAATTATGTTAATACCCAATTTTGCCCTCATATTTTTTCAAAATATATATACTTTCAAAATAGCATTTTCGCATCATTATTTAGTTGACAAATCTATACAAGCATTTTCTATAGTTTTCCATAATTTTCAGAGCTTTAAATTAATTTTCTTGCATTTAAATTATATAAATATTTAGTAATTATACCTTGTCACGCCCCTTTTTCTCGAGAAATCAAGTATCGACACGTGACAACTCTTTTAAGGAAGGTGCTAAAAGAGAGAGTCACCACCTAACGGGTTTGAGGTGTGTTTGGGCACCTATTTGCAAATAACTCTGGTTTAATATAGTTTGCATCACCAAAGATCGGGTAAGGGCTCAAATTACTTCGAAGAGAAGGTGTTAGGTGTTCTTCGAGGTCCACAACTGTGGGTCCCGACCGAACTAGAATTATATGAATTAGTCAAATAAAATGAGAGAAAAACAAGAAGTTTGGGCAGTTATTATCAAATGTCCCTGAATAAACACAAATAATTTACTTAAAGAGAAGATAGGGGGTCCTATGTTTTTTAGCCTAAAGGATCATCCCATGCAACATAAATAATACTTCGTAACTCCCTCGAGATGGGGTGTTACTCGTATTATTTAGCAGGCGCAGACTATCATCTCCTACTACCCTTTTACTATCTTTAAGTTTTTACTTAAAGCGCACTAGTTGATTCTAAACCGTGCCTTATGCGCGCACTACCCGTCCCATACCTATGGCCCGTGAGGCGTTTGGACTTCTATTTGGGATGGTTCTAGACTTAACTTAGGCTGCTCAAAATTGATAAAACTAGGCGACATACAAAACAAGTTGGACTTCATGTAAAGGTAATTAGGGGCTCAAGTTAGCCTCCACACTTAGCAACAAATGCACGCAAACAAATTCTTACATTAGGTGTTAGACAGTTTCAGAATTGGGGAAAATTAAAGCCATTAACCCCCGTAGACATGGCTTCTATGCAACCTCGGATTCAACATGCAGGCAGTTTCAGATGCAAGGTGCCACTTTAAACTTATATACATGATTTCCAAACAACTATACATTTAGGAGTATTGCATGCTGATTATTGAAATTACAGATTATAAACAATTAAACCTATAGACATGATATCTAGGCGATTTACGCAGTAATTGACAGTGATAACCATTGGAAATACTCAAAATTACTCAATTTGATCCTATGGGCATGCTTCTAATAGTGGCATGACTAAGCAATGAAACAGTGTTTGAAAGTTCGGCATTAACATTTTAAGGGGAGTGGTAATACCCTATAGGCAGGATTTCTAGCGATTAACGATTGAAACTGCTTTTTTATACTTAGCCCCTATAAGCATGTCTTCTAGGTGAGCAGTATGATAACAATAGCAAATTATCCAATTAAGGTTCTATATGCATGATTTCTAGATGAAAATCAAAATAAGCTAATATATTCATATGGTCATAGTATCTACTGAATATGCCGCAGTTATGCAAATTGAAAGAATGACCATTGACATTTTATTTCCTATAGGCATGATATCTAACAAAAACACATGGGAGCAGGACATGTTGAACGAATTAAACACTCAAGTCCTATAGTCAGGTTATCTAACAAACACATGGGAGAAGAACATGTTGAACGAATTAAACACTAAAGTCCTATAGTCAGGTTATCTAACAAACACATAGGAGCAGAACATGTTGAACAAATTAAACACCTATAGGCAGGATTTCTACTCTTTTCATGCAAACATTATAATAGACCCATTTTCCAAATTTTACTAACACCCCAATTGTTATTACAGAATTATTACAGGCTCAGTGAATGAAATAAATTACAAAGTTACAAAATAGCCATAGTGGGCCAAAGACAGGCATAAAGTATACCCAGCCCAACCATGCCTTCAATTTTGTATCCAAATAGGTTTCACCATAGCCCAGAAAATACAGTCGATCACACAGAAAACATACTTCGTTTATGCAAGATAGCCAAAACCCAGTAGCCATAGTTGATCAAAAGATCCAGAAAAATAGTTATATATACATGCCAATTGGCTTATTCAATAGGTAGAAAAGGAGAAAATTAGAGCAATTAGGACAAAATGGCCAAAGAACCATGGACCCTAGTGTGTCAGAGTTCACAAGGGTCTCAAAATGGACCCCGAGCAATGCTCTCACTATGGAGGTTGATAGAGAAGTTTAGGGGGGCCTTAGTTTTCAGCCGGCCAAGAATTAGAGACTCATAACAGGAAACAACCAATGAAAATAGTAATAAAGCAATAGGTTTGGAAAAGCATTTTCTAACACTACAAAATGATCATATATTGAATGTGAGCTCTAGACACAAACTAACACATTGGGGCAGGGTGACATATTAATAATGAAACAAGGAGCCTGAAGCTTATGGGATTACCAAGTTAATGGGAAAGGAGCATTAGGCTAGTAAAATGCGACAATTTTAAAGCCCACATGATCAAATTACGCTAAACATAGGGGTTAAACATTATAACTTATATTAATGAGGCAAGCAGAATCATAATTTAGGCAGAACTAGTCTGACATATTCCACTTAATTGCTAGGGGTGCAGGATAGAGTAGGGCAAAAATACAATGAGTAACAAACATAGTCATAGGAGCACACTATTCACTTAGAGTGAGGGTCTTAAACAGATTAAGGCATATTAATAACATAAACTAATCACTAGAAAAGTACAGAATCAGGTAAGAACAAGATTAGGCCAAATAATCAAGGCAGAACACTCAAATTATGAGTGACATTAAGCTAAACATGTTTCTATCTGCCTAAATTTCCTAATTTAGATACAAATACATCTTTAGGGCTAACAGTTTATAGGCAGATGTGACGACCCAAAGGGGTAATCACCTATGTTATCACGCATCCCGTACTTCCGAGGCCTTGAAAAGTTCCTTTGTATTTACCTCGATTTGCGTGTGCAGTCCGGGCGCATAGCCGGACAGCTTAAATATGAATTTCTGTAAAAAGTGCCATGATTTGATATTATGATGAATAAATTTGACTTCGGTCAATATTTTGGGTAAACGGACCCGGACCCGTGATTTGATGGTCCTGGAGGGTCCGTAGGAAAATATGGGACTTGGGCCTATGCCCGAAATTGAATTCCGAGGTCCTAAGCCCGAGAAATGAATTTTCGAGTGAAATTGTTTTCTAAAAATATTTAAGGAAATTGAAAATGAATCTGATTAGGAAGTGATGGTATCGGGCCCGTATTTTGGTTCCGGCGCCCGGTACAGGTCTTATATGGGGTTTAGGTCCTTTCTGTAAAGTTTTGGTGAAATCGGGTTTCGTTTGAAGTGTTTCGGACATAAAAATGGAATACTTGATATTTGATAGGATTCATGGTCTTTGAGACTTAATTTGGTGTATATGATGTTGTTTTGGAGATTTGATCGCACAGATAAGTTCGTAGGATGTTGTATGCGTAATCTGTGAAATTTGGTGTCGTTCCGAGATATATAGGTTAGTTCGGCACGTTGTTAGCGAAATTAGAAAGCTTAAAATTCCTAAGTTTGGTTCTTGAGGTTTGGGGGAGTGATTTCGAGTTTTAGCATTGTTTTGAGTGTTCCGAAGGCTCGAGCGAGGTATTATGATTTGGGACCCATTGGTATATTTGGATTAGGGCTCGGGTGGGCCTAGGTGCCTTCCGGGCACCTAACGGGGCTAAAAACCAGCAAACTTAGCTGCTGGTGCACCTGCTCTGGTGTGACCGCAGGTGCGGTTGCCCAGCATCGCAGGTGCGAGATCGCAAATGCGGTCCCAGGCATCGCAGGTGCGATCACCAGTGGCCTGGCCAGCCATCGCAGGTGCGTCGCATTTCTCGCAGGAGCGAGATCGCAGGTGCGTCGCATTTCTCGCAGGAGCGAGACCGCATGTGCGGTTTCCCCTTTCGCAGGTGCGATCCCAGACCCCCAGCCCAGTTCCGAAGGTGCGAGGTTCTCCTCGCAAGTGCGAAACAGCAGGTGCGGTCCCAGCCATCGCAGGTGCGATCACTGTTCATGCAGTGAGTTAAATATGAGTTTTAAACCCATTTATCTCAATTTTCATCTCCTTCCTGAGACGAATTCCACCATTGTTGAGAGCTTTCGACCAGGCCTGGTGAGGTAAGTAAATTCCACCCATAAACTTGTTTCATGCATGTATCTTAGCCTAATTAACTACACAAATTAGTGAAAAATTCAGGAAAATGGGTAGTAACCTAGAACTTGTGATCATATTAGGATTTTTCTGTGAATTGGACATGAACTCAAGTAAATATCGTATATTTATGATCCTTAGGCCTTGGGTGAGTGTTTCCTTCGAAAGTTTCGAGAATCCGAGCGAGTAGGCCCGGGGTCGAAATTTCAAGAATCGTCAAGAATGCTTAAATTTTGGGATTTCTTGTTAATTTTCCTTCTTGGGACTGAAATTGACTTAATTATACTATGTTTGGATAGTTGTGAGCCGTCAAGAGTAGTTTCGGAGTTTCGGGCGTGTCTTTGATCCGGTCCTTGGTCCGAGGAGTGCTTTTATCGAAGTGAGTCTCCTTTCTAACCTTGTGAGGGGAAAATTGTCCCTCTAGGCAACCTCAATTGCTATGTGATCCTTTTTGGGGGCTACGTACGCACCAAGTGACGAGAGTCCGTACGTAGTGGCTATTACTGTTTCGACCGGGTAGTTAGGACACAACATGTTCATTGTTTTTCCCCATTGTAGCCTAAATATGACTTGTATTCCTGTGTGATACTTTATTGTTGTCTCTGAACGTTTTGATTCTTGGTTTGATTAAGTATGATAAGAGTAATTACGAGATGGGATCGGGTCGTACGCCACGGCAGAGTGATGATTGATTATATTGTGGGATCAGGCCGTACGCCACGGCAGAGGGATGAGAGAGTGTATATGTTATGGGAGCAGGCCGTACGCCACGACAGAGAAATGAGAGAGTGTATATATTATGGGAGCGGGTCGTACGCCACGACGAGACTTATGATTTCAGGATGGGATCTGGCCGTACGCCACAACGAGACTTATAATTTCAGGATGGGATCGGGCCGTACGGCACGACGAGACTTATGATTTCACGATGGGATTGGGCCGTATGCCACGACAGGGATTACAGGATGGGATCGGGCCGTACGCCACGGCGGATATCAACCTTAGTGAGTTTTGGCTTGTTATTTGATGTCTAATATCGATATACTTGGTTAATTGTCTTTCATGCCTATTGTTTTGCTTACATCTTGCTTACTTTATTACTGTCGGACCTTAGTGAGTATCGAGTCGATTTCTCGTCACTAATTCTTCGAGATTAGGCGGGATACTCACTGGGTACGTACTTATGTATGTACTCATGTTGCACTTTCTTTTCTTCTGTACTTGACTATACAAGTCCGGAGGTTGGTACGTCTGATCATCAGTCTGGTGGTAGATACTGACCGGGGTTGGTTATACTTCTCGGTGAGCTGCTCTTCCTGGAGATTTCGTGGCAGCACCTTGGAGTTTCCTTTTGTTATTTTCCCATCTATTTCATTCAGACTATGGGATTGGGTATATTTATGTATTCTGGTGTATTATGATAGTTGCCCGCGACACTCGTGACACTAGTTCCTGGCACACACGCGCGTTCATTTTGGGTCGTTGGGCCGCATTTTCATACACATGTTTATCTTTTGACTCACGTATCAGATGTTTTATTTTCATGTCACCGGCTAATATCCTGTAAATAAACTCTTAAAACTGGTAAAAGTTGGATTAATTAGTCATATGGGAAGGGTAACGCTTTGTAGAATTTATTTTTGCTTGCCTAACCCCGTTGTTAGGCGCCATCACGACCCGTGTGGGAAATTGGGTCGTGACAATGTGGTATCAGAGCTTTTAGGTTCACGTAGTATCATGAGTCATGGGCAAACCCAGTAGAGTCTTGCGGATCGATACGGAGACGTCTGTACTTATCTTCGAGGGGATACAAGGCTGTTAGGAGTATTTCCCTTCTTGATTCTTCATCGTACGAGTTGATTTCCTTTGAGGCTTATGCCTATATTCATTACTACTCAATCTTACGCGTCGCGAAGCGCTTGCTATGCATCAGGAATTTGAGGAATGGGAATGGTGCTACGAATGTAATCCGAGATGCTTCCATGTGTAAATGGTCGTGGTTGTTGTTATGGCCCTGCAAAAGGGTAGTGTGTTATTTCAGCTCAGTAGTTGTGTTTCTGGGAGCCTTAAGGCCGTGCTCGGGTGGTGATGATGTTTGCAAGTGTTGGTCGCGCGGCGCTGATATGATGATAGATTGCTTGCCCGTAGGTTGGGGGTGATGAATGGTTGAAGGGAGGTCTTCTCAGTGTTTGATTTCGAGATTTCAGTGTTTTAGTTCCGGCAGAGGAAAGGCATTTGGATTCTGGATGGTCTGGTTGGAGTTGATAAAGTAGTAAGACTGGGTGTCTTCAAGTGAGGTGGGATATGCACCTGTGACGTGTAGTCGTCATCATGGATCGGATGGAATGTGTTAGGTTCGGCGGTGCTATGGTTTCTTTGGTTGCCTGGGGTCAGAGTATCAAAAAGAAGTGTTGAAGAATGCGGTTGGCAGGGATCGTGTTATCAAAGGAGAAAGGGTCTCAGCAGGGTCTAGAGAGGTGCTAGGAGTGGCTTCGGGTTAAGTGGGAGAGTCCCATCATCTTCATTAGGGCTGTAGGGTTGTCTTCTCATAGGGTTCAGAATTGTCGGCATATAGGCAAGGGATTTCAGCTAAGGAAGGAGGAGTAAAATTGTAATTATGTGTAGGATTTGATGAATATGTGCAAAAGTTGGCCCTGTCGGGCAAGGGTTGGGCTTGGAAGATTCAGAACTTATGCTTAAGGCATGGGTGAGTTGTAAGGTTAGTGAATCAGTCACGTGTTTCATTGAAAAGGGTGTTCCTGTTCTAGGAGATCCCTGGAGTTGATTGTATTCGGGGCCAGTCAGAGTGGGTGACTCTCAATAGCGGTCCTAGTGAGTTCAAAAGTTAAGAATGCGGCTTTAAGGACACATTTCAACAGTGATTGGTTCCCTTGATGTGATTTAGTAATGCATGTGGTTGGTGCTGGTGTGTGTGCGGGGATTGTCGGTCGTCGTAGTTGATCTCATATAGGAGCATTTGAGGGCTACGGCCTGTCAGGTGTAGGTGGACCCCAGAAGGGTTATGGTGGTATGGACTACTACTTAAGGATTTGCATGATTGGGTGATAATGGGAATTCACTTGTGTGTTAAGATGGTACTCTTGAATTGAGTCAAGTAAAAAGTTTCTATATGATAAAATGCTCACCCTATTGGTGGTTCGGAAGTTGTGATGGAATTCTTGCGCTACCTCGTATTGGCATGTCAAGTGCTGGAAGCAGTATGTAACTGGGAGTAAGAATCGAGATTCAGGTCCGATGTTTATAAGGATGTCATGAGCTCGGAAGAACAAGACAGAGTGATCCGAAAGTTCAGTATAAGCTGGTATCATCTTCAGTGTCGCCTGAGATCGATATTCGGTGGAAGAGGCCTTATACCATGGTCATGGGTTATTGATGTGCTTTGCAGCCTCAACATGGTCGATGTCCTGGATGTGCATACTAGTTTCCTTGTGTGGGAGGTCGTGGAAGCATGACCGCGAAAGGATTGTATAAAGTGTGACATGTAGTCACTTGATGGAATTCAGATGTGGGCTGAGTATGAAGAAGTGCAATATTGCTTAATTGAGAATTTTATGCCTGGAGGGCGTTCGGTTTAGTTGATTATGGATTTCGGGGTGTTAGTCCCGATGATGACGGTTGTTCTCGTGTATTATGAGAAAAGTTAGGGTTAAGGTGGACCCAGGTAAAAGCTATTAGCTAAGTTTGGTGCGAGCAAGGTGGCTCGATGGTTGTGGATAGGTTTATATATGATCATGGGCTTCGCATGAGCCAGGCATGTTCCTTTTAGTAGATCATCTTTTCTTGGAAAGATATTAGAACAACGAGTGTTGTTCCGTCTTCGTCGAATTCATGTGTTATTGTGATTGTGCCGTGCGAGTTACGAAACGGCTTGATGATTTATTATGTGTTGAGGTCTCGTGTATTGGGGATGTTATGTGAGCAGGATAGCTCTTGAAATCCAGAGTGTATATATATATCGCACCTCAGTTGTGCTTGAGTTTGGTTGCATACGGCTTTATCAGTCTCCCTAGGAGGGTATTATGCACTCAACGTGTTTGTGACCGATATTCGGTAATTTATAATAGTGAGCAATCAACTCTGTATATATTTCCTTACGTGAGTTCTATGTTATTTGGGATGGGGTGGCACGCCGCCACGGGTATGTTATCTGGATCGGGTTGCGCGCCGTAACAGTGTGATGATGAGAAGGATTAATATGTATTTAGTTTCTTGTGTTTTATTTCCTATTTTCTGGTAAGAATTCATATTAGTTAAGTGAGCTGAATAGTTCCAACCTGAGTCGTTTCTTATTATCATGTTCGAGTTATGGCCTATTGGCGCGATGTGGTATCATGTGAGGCTGTTAGCCATGGTTGGGATAACTTGCTGCCTGAGCAGTTCATTCTGGGTGAGACGAGATTATCGGAGCAGAGATCTGTACTAAAGTTATGTGAAGTACGTATTGAAGGACAAATACCATTATTTGGGTTCATAATGAAGTGATGATCCTAGTCGAGATGAGGTCTTCCTTCAAAGACTTGTTGTCTCTGCAATCGAGTATGAATTTCTGCACATTTCTTCCAATGGGATGGTATCGCCAGCATTATAGCATGGTGTTCGCATATTTGTTATGAGGTGCGTTGGGAGCATCAGATTCGTGGAATTTTTGCTACTAAGGTTCAGGGAGCGTCCTTGTGGTCAGATGATGAGTTTTGCGGTGCATGGTGCTGATTTAGCAAAGGTACGTGGTCATGATTTAGTATATCATGTGGTAGTTAACACGGTGTCTATATGTTAGAAATAGGCATGGCAGAGAAGAATTCAGGGTTTGAATGAATTCTGTGCTTATTATATGGATAAAGAAGAAATCTCCAGATTTTATCAAGCTAATGTGCTCGACTGGGTCGTGGTAGCACGGGCAGGTGCTCGAGATGTTAAACAGTGATTTCAAGTAACTCTAGGGCAGGTTGTGTGTTCCTGACATTGATGGCCTGAGGGAGAGGATCCTAGCAGAGGCGCACAGTTCTCGGTATTCTATTTATCCAGGGGTGACAAAGATGTATCGTGATTTGAGGCAGCATCACTGGTGGAGGCAGATAAAGAAGGATATTGTGCGGTATGTAGCTCGGTGCCTTAATTGTCAGCAGGTCAAGTATGAGCATCAGAGGCCAGGGGGCCTACTTCATCAGATGCCCATTCCTGAGTGGGAGTGGGAGCGCATCACTATGGACTTCATAGTTGGGTTGCCTCGGGATTTGCGGAAGGTTGACGTGGTTTGTGTCATTGTGGATAGGTTAGACCAAATTGGCGCATTTCATTCTTGTGGCTACTACTTACACTTCGGAGAGGCTAGCTCAAATTTACCTTCGAGAGATAGACCAGTTGCATGGGGCGCCGGTGTCTATTATTTCAGATCGGGGTCCTCAGTTCTCATCGCACTTTTGGGAAGCAGTTCAGCGAGAGTTAGGCACCCAGGTAGAGTTGAGCACAGCCTTTCATCCTCAGACGGATGGGCAGTCCGAGCGGACTATTAAGATATTGGAGGATATGCTCCGAGCTTGTGTTATTGACTTTGGGGGATCGTGGGATCAGTTCTTGCCTTTAGCAGAGTTTGCCTACAACAACAGCTACCAGTCGAGTATCCAGATGGCTCCTCATGAGGCTTTATATGGTAGGCGGTGTCGACCTCAGGTTGGATGGTTTGAGCCGGTAGAGCCTCGGTTGTTGGGTACGGATTTTGTTCAGGAGGCTTTGGACAAGGTCAGGATCATTCAGGATAGGCTTCGTACAGCTCAGTCCAGGAAAAAGAGTTATGCAGATTGCAAGGTTCGATATGTGGCTTACATGGTTGGTGGGCGAGTATTGCTCCGAGTGTCGCCTATGAAGGGCGTGATGAGATTTGAGAAGAAGGGCAAGCTTAGACCTAGATTCATTGGTCCATTTGAGATTCTTGATCGAGTGGGAGAGGTGGCTTATAGACTTGCATTTCCACCTAGCTTATCAGCCGTACATCTAGTCTTTCATGTGTCCATGCTTCGGAGGTATCACGATGATGCAGCCCACGTGTTAGACTTCAGCACCGTCCAATTGGACAGGGAATTATCTTATGAGGAGGAGTCGGTAGCCATCCTGAACCGGTAGGCTCGTCCGTTGAAATCCAAGAGTTGCCCTTCTGTTCGTGTTCAATGGAGGGGCCAGCCTCTTGAGGAATCGACCTAGAAGTCCGAGTCCGATATGCGGAGCCGTTACCCTCGATTATTTCCCGACTCAGGTACTTCTTTCGAGTCCTTGAAAACCTCCTTTGTATTTACCTCAATTTGTGTGCGCAGTCCGGGCGCATAGCCGGACACCTTAAATATGACATTATGTGAAAAATACCATGATTTGATATTAAGATGAATAAATTTGACTTCGGTCAACATTTTGGGTAAACGGATCCGGACCCGTGATTTGACGGTCCCGTAGGGTCCGTAGGAAAATATGGGACTTGGGCGTATACCCGAAATTGAATTCCGAGGTCCCAAGCCCGAGAAATGAATTTTTGAGTGAAATTGTTTTCTGAAAATATTTAAGGAAATTGAAAATGAATCTGATTAGGAAGTGATGGTATCGGGCCTGTATTTTGGTTCTGGCGCCCGGTATAGGTCTTATATGGGGTTTAGGTCCTTTCTGTAATGTTTTGGTGAAATCGGGTTTCGTTTGAAGTGTTTCAGACATAAAAATGGAATACTTGATATTTGATAGGATTCATGGACTTTGAGACTTAATTTGGTGTATATGATGTTGTTTTGGCGATTTGATTGCACGGGCAAGTTCGTAGGATGTTGTATGTGTAATCTGTGAAATTTGGTGTCGTTCCGAGATATATAGGTCAGTTCGACACGTTGTTACCGAAGTTAGAAAGCTTAAAATTCCTAAGTTTGGTTCTTGAGGTTTGGGGGTGTGATTTCGAGTTTTAG
>ML394740.1:0-27110 GCA_005239525.1 Nicotiana knightiana
CCTCGTGCAATAAATAAATAAACACTCGGCACAGAATGTCCCCTCGTGCAATAAATAAATAAAAGCAACAATTTGATAGGAAAATTCAACAATATGAATACTTAAATGCACAAAAATGTCCAACAATAATTCTATCGTTCCGGCAAGGAACACAACTATAACCAATATCACTCAGAAGTACAACTGATCAAATAATCCTCAACCAAACGAATAATCAATAATATTCTACATCATGAATTACCCTCAAGCACATAACTTCCAAAGTGAAAATCATTTCATAACACGGAGAATATCAACAGAAATCACATGGATCACGAAATTCGACTCACAGGCATGCTTGACCACAACACATAGGTACTCGTCACCTCACCTATACGTTGGACATGAATTATCACATAGAAAATATGACTCAATACCTATTCTCTCAAGCTAAGATTAGGCCAAACACTTACCTCGACTCTAAGAATCCAAATCAAGCCTCAAGCACCGCTTTTCCTTTCGAACCCCACTCCAAATAAATCGTATCTATACATAATCAACTCAATTATATCAATAAATGCTAAACAATTCAATTCCCAAGCTTAATTATAGAATTCCCAACATTCTTTCCAAAAATCCAAAAATCGACCCCGACCCGCTTGGTCAAAACACGAGGTCGAACCAAAACCCGATCACCCATTCCCCCACGAGCCCGAATATATAATTTTTTTTTTGAAATCCGACCCCAAAACGAGGTCAAATTCCCAAATAATCAAAAAGCCCTAACTCTACCTAAAACCCTAATTTCTACCCTTTAATTCCATGATTTTAGGCCTAAAATCTAATAAATGTTGAAGAAAATGGAAGAAAACGAGGTTAGAATTACTTACCTATGAAGCTATGGTGAAGAAGTTCTTCAAAAATCGCCCAAGGAGGTGTAGAGAAGAAGAGGTTGTGAAAAATGGTGTAATTCCCGTAGTACATTCTGTTTTAGGACAAAATAAATCACTGGGCAAATTTGTCTTACGCGATCGCGACAGGCCTACTGCGATCGCGCAGAGTACTAAACCTGGTCCATCGCAATCGCAACCAAGCGACCGCGTTCGCGTAGAGTACTAGCTACCCAGCCACCAGCCCCACATTTGCACTACACATTCGCGTGAGTCCCTTCGCGCTCGCGTAGAGAACTTCCCACCCAGGCTCCGCGATCGCGAACAAGGCTCTGCGTTCGCGTAGGGAGAAATCCCGCCCCTACCTATTTTCACATCGCAATGCGTGACTTGCACCGCGATCGCGAAGGTCTAAAACCTGAACACCAGAAACCAGCATTTGACACCAGATTTTTTTCTATGTTTTTGCACCCCGACACCTACCCGAAACTCAGTCGAGCCCTCGGGACTCCAAACCAACTATGCACACAACCTCAAAAACATCCTACGGATCTATTCATGTAATTAATTCACCAAAATAACATCATAAACATCGAATTAAACCTCAAAATCAATGAAATTCCTTTAAACTTCCAAAACTTCTAAATTTTCCATTTTCGATCCGAATCACGTCAAACTAAGTCCGTTTCCCACCAAATTTCACAGATAACACATATAAGACATATTGAACCTGTTCCGGGATCCGGAACCATAATACGGGCCCGGTATCACAGGTTTCACATCAAATCTCATTTCCAAAAACCTTCATATTTTTCAGAAAACAATTTTCTTCAAAAATTCATTTCTCGGAATTTGATTCCGGGCATACGCCCAAGTCCCATATTTTCCTGGGGACCCTCCGGGATCGTCAAATCACGAGTCCGGATCCGTTTACTAAAAATGTTTACCAAATTCAAGTTTACTCAAATAATTAATACAAAATCATCATTTTATCAATTTTCCACTTAACGGCTTTCCGGCTACACGCCCGGGCGCATACACATCGAGGTGAGATAAGAGGTGGCTTTCACAACCTCGGAATATAAATTTAGCTAAAATTATACGGGATGACCTCTTGGGTCATCACATGAAAATATGGCTTTAAATTTATAGATGCGCTTATTAATGCAAGTGCCAATTTCTCTAAGTGTGGATACCTAGTTTCGGCATCCCCTAAAGTTCGACTTACGTAGTAAACTGAAAACTGCGTACCTTGTTCTTCTCGAACTAATACAACACTTACCGCTATCTCGGACACTTCCAAGTATATGTATAGCTTCTTATCTGTTTTTGGAGTGTGGAGCAAAGGTGGGATCGATAGGTATCATCTCAATTCTTCCAATGCTTGCTGACATTTCGGGGTCCATGTGAAATCATTTTTCTTATTGAGCAAGGAAAAGAACATGTGGCTCCGATTTGATGAGCTCGAAATGAACTGGCCTAAGGCTGCTATCCGTCCGGTTAGCCTTTGAACGACTTTCACTATGTCCACGTCCCATAAAAAATTGAATGAGTTTTTTCCTGAGCTAGGTGGTTAACCCCGTTCCCAGGTACACCTTTCGTTCGGGGAGATACTCGATCAGTATCACCTGTTCCAGTTCCTCACCCGTTGATTTGGTTGCATCTGATTCTTCGGGAACGATGAAAGTTTGAGGAGTGAGAAAATCCTCTTCTTCTTCTCCGGTTACCCGTTTATCTGATTCGGTCGAGGCTGGGGACGGTTATTTCTATTTGGCCGCTTGCTTATATTTGGTGCTCAACTTTTTTAAGGTCTAAGGTGCTGGTATCGACGTCACCTCGTCGACCGCAAATATTTCCTTTGCAGCGTGTTGTTCCCCATAAAATGTTTTCACACCATCCACTGTTGGGAACATCATTATTTGGTGAAGGGTCGATGGTACTGCTCTCATGTTGTGGATCCATGGACTTTCGAGCAGTGCATTGTATCTCATTTCGCCTTCGATGACATGAAATTTTGTGTCTTGGATGGTCCCGGCCACGTTTACTGGTAGGATTATCTCCCCTTTAGTTGTTTCACTAGCCATGTTGAAGCCATTTAGGACTCGAGATGCATGTACAATCTTGTCTAACAAGCCGAGATGCTCTACGACCCTCGATCTGATTATGTTCGCCGAACTACCTGGATCCACGAGAACACGTTTAACTTGAATTTTATTTAGAAAAATATAAATTACTAGGGCATCGTTGTGCGGCTAAGAGAGGCCTTCCGTTTGTTCGTCGTTGAACGTTAGAGTGCCATCGGGAACTTAGTCCCGAGTTCGTTTCTCTCTTGTGATCGACACTTTGGTGCATTTGAATATAGGGCCTTGTGAGATTTCGACCCCACCGACAATCATGTGGATAACATGCTAAGGCTCTTCTTGTTCGTTCTTTCTGTTGGCGTCTCTTTCCTTGAAGTGATTTTTGGCTCGATCCTTGAGGAATTCCCAAAGATGGCCCTCGTTGAACAATCAAGCTACTTCCTCTCTTAATTGTCTGCAGTCTTCGGTCCTATGACCATGTGTTCCATGATATTTGCAAATTAGATTCGGATTTCTTTGAGAAAGATCAGTTTGTATAGGTCTGGGCCACCTAGTGTCTTTGATCCTTCTGATGGCCGATACAATCCCCAATGCATTGGCACTAAAACTGTACTCCGATAATCGGGGTGCTTCTATGGGATCAGCATATTTTTCAAAACCAGTTTTGCTCATGACTCCCCGAGAGTTCTGCCCTTGGTCACCCCTTGGATCACTCTGGGAGGGATTGTGTCCCAGATGGTTATTCCTTTTATCTGAAACATATGGCTGATGCCGATCTTTATTCTGCCTTGATTATCTGTCAACATCTCTTTGATTTTTACCTGTCGACCGGTTAGGATGCACTGAACCTGAGGGGGCTCCCAGTTGGTCGTCCTTGACTCTAATCTTCGACTGATATTGGTTGTGAACATCTGCCCAAGTCACAACCGGGTACTCTATTAAATTCTGCTTCAGTTGGCATGATGCGATCGAACTCCGCTTGTTTAATCCCTGGGTGAAAGCTTGAACAACCCAATCGTTGGTAACTGGTGGTAATTTTATACGTTCCATTTGGAATCGAGATACGAACTCTCTTAGAATCTCGTTATTCCTCTGCTTCACTTTGAAGAGGTTTGATTTTCTCGTTGCAACCTTTATTGCGCCAGCATGTGCTTTTACAAATGAATCTGCTAACATGGCGAACAAATCGATAAAATTCGGCGGCAAGTTGTGATACCAAATCATAGCTCCCTTCGACATGGTTTCTCCGAACTTCTTTAGCTATACTGACTCGATTTCATCGTCTTCCAAATTATTTCCTTTTATGGTGCACGTATAAGAGGTAACATGCTCATTGGGGTCCGAGGTCCCGTTGTATTTAGGTATATCGGGCATCTTGAACTTCTTTGGGATGGGCTTCGGAGCCGCACATGGGGGGAATAGTGGTGACCCCAGTATCTGATCAATTCGAGAGTTATAGGTTTCCACCTTTTTGTCGTTGGACTCGATTTTCTTCTCTCCCGATTCTATTATCTTAATAAGCTCCTCGAGTATTCTCATTATAGCAGGGTCCATTGTCGAAGTATTGTCACCTGACCTTTCAAGCACTGGCTTGGTACGACGAATAGCCTCTTGTTCGACCCTATTTGGTGCCACGTGCTGATTTTGCAACTGAGCAATGGCGTTCTGTTGGGCTTGCAACATTTCAAATATAACTTGGAGACTGACACCTTTATCTCCTCCGCCCTGAGTACCTCAACCGTCAGTTCGACCCTCTCTGCGTACACTTCCATCGGGGTGCCCGCCTAAATCCGCATTCAAAGCAACACGTGAACTAACATCGGCCGTGTTGATGGGTGGCGCTCCTCCGAGGTCAGCTTGTGGCACCTCGATTTTCGGAGCGATAACATTCTCATTCTCTCTATGGAGTCCGAGATCGTTGTCACCACGTGTAGCTGTGTTTTGTGAGTTTGACATGATTTAACCTGAAAACAAAACTTTTTACAAGAAACAAGCGTAAAATAGTGTGTTATGTCAGAATTAGCATTGAACAATCACTATTATCCTTAGCCTCACGGTGGGCGCCAAACTGTTTACCTCGAGATACGACTAACAATTAAACTTGTAATGTGATTATAAGGATACATGATCTAATTCAATGCCAATTGATAAATAGCTAAATAAATAAATGAATTAAATGATTGTAATAGATCAAACTAGTGTCGTTCGTGAATTATCGACCTTGTCTTGGAGTAGTTCCGAGATCGTTCGTTAGGTGCCACAAGAATAATAAGTACAATATGAACAACACGAACAATATGAACAGTAAAGAGTTAAGAGCGGGTTAAGTAGCAGAGTGCTTTGTATTTCTCAGTAGTTGCGTAAGTGATAATTCGTATGAGGTAATGATGTCTTACAAATGAACAAGGTTCCTCTTTATATAGTAAAGGAATCCTAAATAAGATCTATCTCTAATTTCGGAAGTAAAATACATGACTGATATCAATAACTGTTAATGGTTTTTCCAGTTCCGAGATTCGCGCCGAGATTGATGGTTGATTGCGGATATCTCACGGTTCTGTTACTTAGGCGTCGATTTAACCCGATCTCGATCCCTTAATCTTCGTGCTCTTCGATCCTGAACTTACTTCGATACGGGCTCATTCTCGAGGCACACTCTCGAGCTCGTAAAATCGGGTATGGTCGATTTTAACCGTATACATCGTTGTTGTTATTATTTTTATGGTATATTTTGTTGTTACATGTCTTGTATATTGTTTCTTTTTCTGATGTTACGTCTCTTCTGTTGAGTAAGAGAATTATATCACTAGAAGATTATTCATAATAAATTATAAATCGTCCTTAATAATACTTCCGTTTAAATTTCACAAATTTTTATAAAAGAGGTAATAAACTTACGACGCCGAAAGAAGCACAAGAGAAAAAAGCAGACTAGACATAAAATAATACAATGAGCAACCAAAAGCTAGAAAAGTTTAGTATGGCATATTGTGTGTGGTACTATTATATGTTATTGTATATCCCTTTCCACTAAAAGAAAAAAGGTACAAGGTGATGCATATTTTATTGTGCCAAATTCACAAAAGATAAGAGACCATGAAATAAATAGAAGAGACTCGGATAAATCACGGTCAGATTTGAAACATGTTATGTAAATGGATGATTAATAGTATTCAAAAATGAAGAGACTTAGTTACTTGACATATTTGCTTATTTTTTCAGAATACACAACAATTACTTTCTGGAATAGGTTGATACATAATTTAAGAAGTATTATTTTGAAATTTAGCATATTGTACAGTTCTTCAGAGTAATGATTCCCAACATTTGTTGAGAGCAACCACAATTAATATTTGCATTTGAAATAGTTTTAAAATATAGTTTTGAAAGCATTAATTGGATCATCCTTTCAAGCTAAATCAAATCACCTTAAAATGCCAAATAATCAAATTGTTCATCCAAAATACATGACTTTGATTTGTTTACGAAGCCAACTTAATCATTTTTTACTATAATATTGTTTACCCTTAAAACCGGATAACAATTAAATTTATAAGTGATTTTAAGGATATGTGATTTCACTTGGCACAAATTGACAAATATGAGAATTGATATTAGAAATTAACTGTAAGATAAAACAAACCAATATAAAGCACAGCTTGACCATCGAGCTAGATCGCCCTCGAACCAGCTAAGTGTATAATTAAAAAGTATGAAGTGAACAACAGAGTACGAATGCTTAATAGAGAAAATGTTATATATTGCTTTGTTATGCGTGAATATGATATTAATCTGATGCTTACAAAATGATTAGAAACCCCTTTATATAGTAGAGGAATCCTACTTATGGTCCAATTCTAAATTCAGAAGGAAATCCTCTAATTGGCTAATTAACCGGTCTTGATTTGATATCTGCCGATATTTCCGCCACGATCCTTGCCCGAACACGGATATCTCGGCTTTCCGTTATTCGACTTAGCATGCTTTCTTCGGTCTCGCTCGATGCCTATCCCGTTCGTTCTCGATCTCGGCTGGTCTCGATCTCAATTAGTCCTCGAATTATGAGCTTGGTAATTTATCTTCATGTCACGATCTGATATAACATGGGACCACACCTTGGCCTACTATCCTTGTCTCGATTAACCATGAAAAATTGGGCGAGCCCTTTGACCGTATACAGATAGTCCCCTCGTTTCTCAGAAATAAGATGATGAGAAACGACATGAATTCTCGAGCTTCATCTTTTCGACTGATGATGTCATTGACTAGCTCGATCATGACGTACCAGTAACCAAGGCATTAAATGCATGTCAGGCGCTGGTCGGTCACTAGGCGACTCTGAAACGACGCCTTCAACCTATAAAACTTCGATTTTTTCTTCATTAAAACCTTTACAACCATCATCTTCTCTTCTTTTTCTCTCAAAGAATTCTTGCTTCTCATACCTAATTTTCCTGAATTTGTCAATTTCTTCACCTTCTACTTTTCACAAATGGCAAAGACATCCAAAACTGTGCCTAAAAAAATAGGCCCCTTCTTCATCGCGCTCCGCCGACAATGCAGCTGCGGCAGAGTCCCACCCTAAGGAATACGTTCCGACGGGGCGCCCGACGGTTGCCGACTTCAAGATTGAGAAGACCCCCCGGTGCGAACTGATGTCAAGGTACATGTGTACCATCACCGAGGGCCTCCTCAACAAAGTTAAAGAGGAGGGAAATTGGGTGAATAAGGACATGGTTGTTCCCTCTCCTGAGGAATCGATCACCACATACGTAAAAGGGTATCTAAGTATTTACATTTACCCCTTTACGTTTATCCCCCTGGACCCAATAATAGTTTCCTTCTACAAAAGGTACAATGCTACCCTAGGCCAAATTCACCCATCGTTTTGGAGGATCGTCGTCCTCCACCGCTTCTTCACCAGCAAAATCGAGGGTTGCTCCTTTACCCTCGATCATCTAATGCGTCTCTACAGTCCCCGGATCTATCGAGGACTAATTAAGCTTTCTCGTCTAACCAGTAAATCCACGTTCTCCAGTCTTGATGAGACCCGCGATCGAGGCTGGATGAGAAGGTTTGTCCGAATAAGGACATCACGCTTGATCCTTGCCGAAGATATGCCGTCCCCGGAGAGATGGAATTTTAATCGTAAGTGTTTTTGCCTTAAGTGCTCAACTTTCCATTCTTACTTTCTTCAATCGTTACTTATTTTTGCTTTGTCATTTCAGTTGTGGCACAAATGTCGGACCCAGTTTCGGAGTTAAAAAGATGCGCGAGGGCCTAGAAATCTCAGAGGCCCTACTTTGAACGGGCTTGGATGGAACTTTCCAAGGGTCGATGGGAGGCTCGTAACCACGGTAAGCTTATGCTCTCTACTTGTTTTTTACTTTAGTATTCTTAAAATTACTTGCTTCCCTTTCTCTGCAGGTCTCGGGAAATATGTCCCGATGAGAGCTCTATCTGGTGACGATGAAATCCTCCCTCAACCATCGGCTCCGAATCCGGCTAAGGAGAAAACAAGAAAAAGAGCCCTGAGTACGTTGGGAAGAAGAGGCCGACAAGGAAGCCTCGCTGGCCTAAGGGAAACGTCGTTACCTTATCCATGGAATCGTTCCGTCAGCTGATGGACGAGTCCGAAGATGAGGAGTAAGAAGAAGAACATGCCAGGCTGGTGACTCGCCCGCGAGCTGCGGTTCCAGTACAGAAATCCTTCAAACCGGAGGCAATCAATTAAGGAACTTCGACCGAGTTTCCCGATCCAAAATTCACTCTGACCCTGGCGAAGACGGGATAAATAGAGATAACAACCAACGATCCAATTCTGCAGATCCGACCGAGGCTCAAGCAAATTGACCAGCTCAACAAGCAAGTGGATGGCGTTAGGGCCGAGGCCGATGTTTTTAAAGGGAGCATGGACGTCTTGGCTGTGATGAAAGATACCGTTCAGGATCAGTTAGAAACGGCTGAGACTCAGCTTTGATTTGAGAAAGATAAGAACTCGATGCAGACCGAGAAAATCAAAGAGCTCCAGTATCAACTGGACTCGGCCGCCGGCAAACTCGAGGAGTCTAAATCTAAAGTGGTCAAGACCGACATCCAGGCCGATGAAAAGGTGGCTCAGTTCAAAGTTGATGTCGAGGCCATCCAGACCAAATCCAGAAGCATGATCGATCATGCAAAGTGCAAGCTCGGAGGGAGGTCCTCGAAGATGCTCAAGCCCAAGATTTTGATATTGCAGCCTAGATTGACAATGCCCGACCAGAAGAACACTGGGCTCGAAAGCTGGCCTTCCCCGTAGATGACTCTGATGAGTTTGAGGAAAAAGATCTCGTAGATGGAGATGTCGTTTCCAATGAAGACCAAGATTCATAGGGCTTAGTATTTTTTGTCCTTTTCTTTTATTTTTTTTTCGGGGCAGCTTTCAGGCCGTTGTAAAGAATTTTGATCAAGCCATGCAAACCTTGTAAATGAATTTGACACACGCACACACACACACACACACACACGCGTATATATATATTAAGTTATGAATTTGTATTCTAAGGTCCGAGGTTTAGACAGTTTGATTGAAACCGAACTACTATAGCCCTTAAGATTTGTAATCGAGCGAGGGTTCGCTCGAAATCAAAATAGAGTAACCCTTAGGGTTTTTAGTTGAGTGAGAACGGTCTACTGAACTCAAAGTAAGGTAACCCTTAGGTTTTTTATTTGAGCGAGGATGGTCTCTCGAACTCAAAGCAAAAACAACTCTTAGGCTTTTGTATTTTTTGTATTAGGCCGATCTACCTTTGTAAAAAGATTGTTTATGGCTTTCTCCCCTTTTTGTCTTGAAAAAGTTTTTTATCATTTGTATTTGCAAAAATTTTAATGCCTTAGCATGAAATAAGGAATTGTTCGAGAGTTCGAACATTTGTACTCATTAGAGTTTTCGAGGCTTGATATTATCGAAGCCTTTTATGATTTTGCCGGGGGTAGCCCTTTTAACTGGTTTATAAAAGAATTCGAAGGACTGTTTTGTTACGAAATTTGGACGTCTTCAAACCGTGTTAATTCGACCGTAGCCTATTAGTTGAGGATTTTCCCCTTGGGCTTATTTTTCCGTTTTACTTTGAACTTGTCCGAAGAATCAGTCCCCGAGTGGGGTGGCCGTGGCCTACAAAAATCGAGGGTTGCCTAAAAGGTCTTATGATCTCGAAGTTTCAATTATTCGATCTCGTTTACTTTTCGAACGGCAGTCCCCGAGCGTGGGGGTAACTATCCGAACTCTGGTTATAATCAGCCCTTACGCTTGTTTACATAATAGATCGAGAGTACGACATTGTAAAGTAGAACAATTTTTCTAAGGTGTGAGATGTCGGCAAGGAAAAATACTTCTCTTGATAAATGATTATACATGCGTACATATTCTGTGCCAGGGCTCGAGCAAACTATGAGGGCACGTTTCACTTGATCGTTTGGCCCTTATAAATTTTTCCTATCGAGACCCCGCTGCTATGAAGTAATTTCCTCGCAACAAACTTGACATCCGAGGGAAATTGCCCCAATATTCGAGGTTGATTGTAAAGAAGTCTCAGATACTATTGAATTGTTCTAAGTTAGCACGATCATTGGTTGCCTCATTAAAAACCTCACCCAAAAACCCGTTTGGGACAAAACTGGTCTAAGGGAAAAAGAGTGTAATGCGTGCTTTCATAATAAAGACTCCGTGTCGAAGAATCTGTCGTTGCTTCTAGTCGAGCACCTGCAAGAGTTAGCTTAAGATATAAATGAAGATGGAAAGGATCGTACCTTAGCAGTAGTATCATTTTAGGTGCGACACGTCCAATTTTTCGGTAATGGTTCGCCGTTCGTCGTGCTGAGCTTGTAGGATACTTTTCTGATGATTTCGAGAACATGGTATGGTACTTCCCAGTTCGGACCCAGTTTCCCTTCATTCATATTTCAGGTATTGAGGGTGACTTTTGTTAGCACCAAGTCCTCAATGTTAAAGTGTTGAAGGTTGGCTCTTCGATTGTAGTACCTTTCGATCCGTTATTTTTGGGCGGCCAATCAGAAGAGGGCGGCTTCGCGTCTTTCATCCAACAATTTTAGGCTCGTATTCATGGCCTCGTTATTTGACTCTTCTGTTGTATATCAGAACCTGATGCTAGGTTCTCCGACCTCGACCGTGATTAGAGCTTCGTCACCATAAACTAACGAGAACGGTGTTGCTCTGATACTAGATTTCGATGTTGCGCGGTATGACCATAGAACCTCGGGTAGTATTTCTCTCCATTTCCATTTGGCGTCGGTCAATATCTTCTTAAGATTTTGGATGATGGTTTTGTTGGTCGATTCAGCTTGTCTGTTCCCGCTGGGATGATAAAGTGTTGATAGGATACTTTTGATCTTGTGATCCTTGAGAAATTTAGTTACTTTGTTGCCGATGAATTATTCCTTTATCACATACAATCTTGGAAGGCATCACAAATCGGCATATGATGTGGTCCCAAATGAAATCTATGACTTAATTTTCTCTGACTTTCTTGAAAGCATGTGCTTCAACTCATTTAGAGAAATAATCAGTCATAAAAAAAATAAACTGAGGCTTACCTGGGGCCGACAGAAGAGGGCTGACGATGTCCATTCCCCATTTCAAGAACAACCATAGGGATAAGACCGAGTGGAGCAATTCCTCGGGTTGATGATTCATTGGCGCATGCCTTTAACACTTGTCGCATTTTCGAACGAACTTCTTTGCATCCTTCTCCATATCGGTCTAGTAATATCCTGCTTTGATTACTATGTGGACCAATGATTCGGCACTGGAATGATTTCCACAAGTGCCATCCTGAACTTCCCGTAGGACGTATTCGGTATCTCCCAGTCCCAAACATATTTCTAGCGGTCCATCAAACATCCTTCTAAACAACGTTCTGTCTTCGGACAAAGTGCACTGTGGTGCCTTTGTACACAGAGATCGCAACTCCTTTGGATCTGATGGAAGTTTCTCATTCTTTAAATACTCTATATACTTGTTTCTCTAATCCTAGGTCAAACTTGTGGAGTTTATCTCGGCGTGACCTTCTTCGATCATCGATCTCATGAGTTGTACGATAGTCCCAGAGTTGAGCTCGTCATCTTCGACCGATGAACCTAAGTTTGCAAGAGAGTCGGACTCGTTGTTATGTTCTCGAGGTACATGTTGCAATGTTCATTCCTTGAATCGATGTGGGGTTACCTGTATATTATCTAAGTACCTCTACATTTAGTCTTCTCGGATTTTAAAAGTCCTGTTAACTTGGTTTACCACGAAGAGGGAATCATACTTGGCCTCGATGACCTCTGCTCCCAAGATTTTAGCCAACTCGAAACCTGCAATCATGGCTTCATACTCGGCCTCATTGTTAGTCAATTTTGAAGTCCTGATAGATTGTCTAACTACATTACCCATAGGTGGTTTTAGTACGATACCTAGCCCGGACCTCTTCGCATTCGAAGCACCGTCCGTAAAGAGGGTCCAGACTCCCGAGGACGTCCCCGATTTTATTAGGAGTTCTCTTTCAACCTCGGGTACGAGGGCTGGATTGAAGTCGGCCACGAAGTCTTCCAAGATTTGAGACTTGATGGCGGTTCGGGGTCGATATTCAATATCATACCCGTTGATTTCTACGGCCCATTTGGCCAATCAACCCTAAATCTCGTGTTTATGCAAAATATTTTGAAGAGGATAAGTTTTTACAACACATATTGGATGACATTAAAAATATGGTTTTAATTTCCTAGAGGCTCTTATTAAAGCAAGACCTAGTTTTTCTAAGTGTGGATATCTGGTTTCGGCCTCACCTAAGGTCCGACTAACATAATAGACAGGGAATTGCGTACCTTGTTCTTCTTGGACCAGGACTCCACTTACCGCTATCTGTGAGACTGCCAAGTACAAGTAAAGTTGTTTGTTCGCGTTCAGGGTGTGAAGCAGCGGGGGGCTCGATAAATATCGCTTTAGTTCCTCCAAGGCCTGTTAGCATTCCAGAGTCCATGTAAAGTTTTTTAAGCAGGAAGAAGAATCGGAGACTCCTATCCGAGAATCTCGAATTGAATCGCCCTAGGGCGGCTATTCGCCTCGTTAGCCTCTGCACAACCTTCACATTATCTACCACTGTGATATCCTCGATAGCTTTGTTTTATCGGGGTTGATATCGATCCCCGATTGGACACCATGAAGCCAAGAAGCTTGCCCGAGCCAACCCCGAATGCACACTTTACTGGGTTGAGCTTCGTACGGTACTTCCTTAGTAAATAGAAAGTCTCCTGCAAATTCTTTAAATGGTCCTCTGCTCGCAGGGACTTAACTAACATGTCATCAATATAAACTTCCATTGATTTTACTATTTGTTCTTCGAACATTCGATTTACTAGGCGTTGATAAATTGCACCCGTATTTTTTAGTCTGAATGACATTACATTATCACGATAGGTGCCGTATTTAGCAATAAACTAGGTCTTTTCCTGATCCTTCGGGTTCATCTGTATTTGGTTGTACATAGAGTAGGCATCGAGAAAACTGAGAATCTCGTGGACGGCCGTGGCATCAATCATATGATCAATATTAAGCAAAGGAAAAGAATTCTTAGGTTACGCTTTATTCGAGTCTTTATAATCATCGCATATTCTAAGTTTATTTCCCTTCTTAAGGACTACCACTACGTTTTCTAACCATTATGGATACTTTATTTCTCGAATGGATCCTATTTTGACAAGTTTGGTTACCTCGTCCTTGACAAATGGATCCTATTTTGAGAAGTTTGAGGCCTTCTTTTTTGCTTCACCGATGAAACTTCGGGTCCAAGCTTAATCTATGGGTGGTGATTCCCGGTGGGATCCCTGTCATATCGAGATGGGATCAAGTAAAGAAATCCATGTTATCTAACAAGAATTGAATAAGTTTTTCCTGAGCTTGGCGGTTAACCCTGTTGTATTGGTAAAAAATAGACATTACACGTGTAATATCTTGGATGACAAAGCAGTATACGTGGAACAACGGAAGGGTGACAACCGGATGAAAGCTTGGAAAGAGGTACAGAGCAAAAAGGTATGGGGTAAACACCCACGAGATAATTAGAAGCGGAACCTCCAATCTAATCGAGAAGTTGAAGAGACACGGTCAGAATGAACCAGGGCAGAATAAAGGGCAGATTCATAGATCTTCAATAAATGAGCTAAACATTACAGAATCTTCACGCAACAGTTACGATTACCTATTGTAACGTTACATTAATGATATAAATATTCATTAATGCTCAATCATTAAGGAGAGTAGACGTTATATTAAGAAATTCCCTATAAAAGGGAGTAAAATCTCACTTGTATGGACACGTTCGAACCACTACCAAAATATACTTACTTTTATGCTATCTTATTGATTTCTTATTTACAAGTCTAAACCCTATTATTAGCTAATATCTTTGGTTATCAGAAGCCCGAGTACTTCTTAAAATAGATTGGACTAAGAATCCAATTCTTTGGTTAACAAATTGGTTCCATTACCGAGAATCTGATAATCTTTGCTTTTTCTCGTATAACCTTTATTGAATCATCTCAAATACCAACGAAAAAAAACATCAAACAACTGGAACCCTAATTCCATCGCCCAGGGATCCCCACGAGGTTCAAGGGACAACTCCCCAAAAAGATCTACAGCTCACAACAATGATCAAATTGGAAACGAACAAACATGAGAGCAAGATCTTGTGAAGCAGATGGTTGGTGAATATGTGAGTGAAGCTCTTCAAGATTTCATGAGGGGGATACCAACTGTGACACCTACACCTCCTCCATACAACACCGCGACTATAGAAAATCCACAATTTGGACTAGAAAATTCAGGAAGTAGAGACTCTAAATGAATCACTTGAAGGAAGACCATGTATGTCTAATAATTCAGATTTACAATCTTTAATACTAACCTTGCAAATCAGGCGAAGGAACAAAACAATCGCATCGAGTAAATTCCTGGAGTACCACCTGTCATCAAGGGTATTGATATTGATAAATACTATCAACAACCCTGGAAACCAAATGCAACACCTTTGCCGATTCCTAAGAAATTCAAAATGCCTAACATACCAAAGTATGATGGGACAACTGATCCACGTGATCATGTTACTGTTTTCCCCACATGAGTAAAAGGCAACGACCTAACTAAGAAAGAAACTGAATCCGTGTTGGTCAAAAAGTTTGGGGAGACACTCACCAAAGGAGCATTAACATGCACATTCCAGTGCGCAAAAAGTGGAAAAGAGAATGGAAGACATATTCAAAATAAAACAGGGAGATACAGAGTTGCTTCGTGAATTCGTAGACAGGTTTCAACGTGAAAGGATGCTTCTACCTAGAGTACCTGACAATTAAGCAGCTATGGCCTTCGCAAGTAATTACGATAAAAGCTCTGAAGCCACGAGGAGACTCAAAGAAAGCTTGAGAGAGTTACCATATACGACATGGAACGATGTTTATAACAGGTACAACACCAAATTACGAATTGAGGAAGATACTATTGCCCAATCAAAAGTAGAAGACATGATGAGTTCTAGACGCTCCGAATCAGAAAGGAGAACTGGCAAAAACAGGTACGCTCTATACATGGGACCTTCGGGACGAGAGTCTCCTTCCAAATTTGAAAACCCACGGCCTGATCACAGACCATCAAATAGAGATTCAAGCTCATCATCATCAAGGTCCAGAAACGATCGAGATGAGCGAAGTAGAGGTAATGCAAGAATTGGAGATTACAATTTCAATATAAGTACTTACGAATTAATTACATTATTAAGAAATATGGGTGATAAAGTTCGTTGGCCCAAAGAAATGAGGTCAAATCCAAATAGAAGGAACCTAGAATTATGGTGTGAATTTCACAATGATCATGGGAAGAAAACATCAGACTGTAGGTTATTGCAAGGTGAGGTAGAACACTTATTAAAACAAGGTTATCTAACAGAACTGTTTAGTGAAAAAGGTAAACAGGCATATATGAAAAATAGGCAGGAGCCCCCAAAGCCACCATCTTCGAACATAACTGCAAACATAATCAATGGAGGAGATGAGTAAATGGCGTAACTTATACTTCAGCAAGAAGGATGACCAAGTTCATAGTGACCCACGGGAAACGGACTCGTGAAACTTTGGAGGCTGAAAGCATCTCATTCGATGACTCAGATGCTGATGGATTACTGCTTCCACATAACGATGTACTGGTAATATATCTACTTATACATGACACTAACGTGAAAAGAGTATTGATCGATCCAGGTAGCTCGGTCAATATCATTTTGCTGAGGGTTGTGCAAGAGATGTTAATGGGGGACCGTGTAATTCTAAAAGCACGTTCCTTGTCCGGGTTCAACAACTCTACTGTCATAAGAAAAGGAGAAATTGAGCTTAACACCTATGCAGAAGGCGTCGTCAAGGAAAAAAAATTTCAAGTTATAGATACAGATGTGGCTTATAATGTAATCATAGGGAGACCATGGATCCATGACATGGATGCAGTACCATCCACCCTGCATCAGGTAATCAAATTCCCTTCCAGATGAGGAATCCATCAAATTCAAGGTGATCAGTAGACTTCAATAAACATCAACTTAGTGATGCATTCCAATAAAAATGAAATAGCAGAGGAATCAAAAGACGAGGGAGCAACTCGAACAGACACAGAAGAAAATGATAAAGTCACGGTGAATCAAATCACCACGGATGTGACATCAAGACATACAGACATTGATTCCAGACCTAATGTTATTCAAGAACCATAAGAGAATGAAAATATCAAGACAACGACTGAGGAGCTCGAAGCTGTTCCACTGTTCGAGCATAAGCCTGAGCACAAAATCCACATAGGAGCAAGGCTAAGCCCGACCAGAAAAGGTAAGTTAATTGAATATTTAAAAGTTAACGCAGATTGTTTTGCTTGGTCCCATTCAGATATGACAGGTATACCCCCAGAAGTGATGGCTCACAAACTAAATGACGACTCATCCTTCGTACCTGTCAAGCAAAAGAAAAGAAAGCAGGGATCGTTCAAGAATCAAGTGATTGATAAAGAGGGGGACTTATTGTTACAAAGTCATGCCTTTTGGCTTGAAAAATGCTGGATCCACGTATCAAAGGCTAGTGACCAAGATGTTCCAGGAACATCTGGGGAAAACAATGGAGGTGTACATTGATGACATGTTGGTAGGGTCAACGAAGGTAGAAGATCATTTCCAACACCTCTCGACTACTTTTGAGATCCTCCGCAGGTATAACATGAAGTTAAATCCAGAAAAATGCGCCTTTGGCGTCAAATCAGGTAAATTTTTGGGTTTTCTCGTATCAAATAGAGGCATTGAAGTAAATCTTGCTCAAATTAAAGCTATTGAAGAAATACCTGATGTACTAACGAGGAAAAAAGAAGTTCAAATATTAACAGGTAGGATTTCAGCTTTAGGAAGATTCATCTCTAGATCTTCAGAGAAGAGTTTTAAATTCTTCTCAGTACTAAAGAAGCAGAATCATTTCGAATGGACTGAAGAATGTCAACAAGCTCTTAAAGACTTAAAGGCTTATATATCGAACCCCTCACTACTATCTAAACCAAAGGAAGGGGAAAGGTTATACATTTATCTTGTTGTGGTAGAAATAGCCGTAAGTGCAGTCCTGGTAAGGGAGGACAAAGGTAAGCAATCTCCTATCTACTATGTAAGTAAGTCCTTACTAGATGCTGAAACTAGATATCCTCATCTAGAAAAATTAGCCTTGGCTCTAATCATGGCAGCTAGAAAGTTAAGATCGTACTTTCAGTGTCACCCAATTACAGTTGTAACTTCATATCCTTTGAGAAATATTATGCATAAGCAAGAACTGTCAGGTAGACCGGCTAAATGGGCAATAGAGCTAAGTGAATATGGCATAGTCTATCAACCTAGGACTGCAATAAAGTCTCAGGTTTTAGCCGATTTTGTTGCAGATTTTAACACTAGCTTAATTCCTGAAGTAGAAAAAGAGTTACAAATCTTTAGCGAAGCTAATACAGGAATATAGACTCTATTCGCCGACGGCTCTTCTAATATCAAATGAGTCGGGTTGAGAATTGTTTTAATACCACCTTCGAGTGAAAAGATAAGGCAAGCTATTAAATATTATCCCATTACTAAAAATGAATCAGAGTACGAAGCTGTCATTGCAGGAATCGAATTAGTACGACAACTCTCAATTGAGCAGATCGTGATAAAAAATGACTCTCAACTAGTGGTGAACCAGATGCAGGGGACTTATACTGCTAGAGAGACTCAAATGCAACAATATCTGGAAAAGACACGAGTCCTGGTGCAGCAATTCAGTCATGGAAGATTATGCAAGTACCTAGAGCGGAAAACGCAGAAGCGGATGCGTTAGCTAATCTTGCAGCAGTTACAGATGTAACGAATAAAGACAATGCTATTATGATACATTTATTTCATTCAACAATTGACCAGGACAAGAATGAGGTAACATTTAATAATCTAACCTGGGATTGGAGAAACGAAATTGTAATTTTTTTGCAGAATGGTACCGTGCCTAAAGATAAGAAAGAAGCTCAAGCACTTCGCCGAAAAGTTGTACGGTACTGCCTAGTTCGTGACAATCTGTATTGCAAAATGTTTGGAGGTCCCCTAGCAAGGTGCCTTGGACCAAACCAAACTGAGTACGTGATGAAAGAAGTACACGAAGGACATTGTGGGAACCACGCAGGTGCAAGATCCTTAGTCAGAACCATAATCAGAGTAGGGTAGTATTGGACTAGGATGGAAGAAGACGCTGAAAAATTCGTAGCTAAATGCGATAAATGTTAGCGATATGCTAACAATATGCATCAACCCGCAGAATTACTACACCCGGTTGTATCATCTTGGCCATTTATGAAATGGGGAATGGAAGTAGTAGCACCTCTACCCCCAGCCAGAGGAAAGGTACAATTTTTACTTGTATTAACAAATTATTTCTCAAAAGGGGTAGAGGCGGATGCTTTTAAACATGTGCGAGAAAAAGAAGTGAAAAGTTTCATATGTTGAAACATCATATGCCGTTTTGGTGTACCAAAGGAAATTGTATGTGAAAATGACCCACAATTCATAGGCTCTCAAATCACAGAATTCTTCCAAAGCTGGCAAATCAAATGAATTACTTCTTCACCATATCATCCCGTGGCTAACGGGCAAGCTGAGTCAACAAATAAAATCATTGTTAAGAATCTAAAGAAACGATTGGAAAAAGTTAAGGGAAATTGGCCTAAAGAACTACCGGCAGTATTATGGGCTTATAGAACTACTGCAAAGACAGCCATGGGAGAAACCCCATTCGCGCTTGTTTACGACTCAGAAGCTCTAATACCCGTGAAAATTGGTGAACCGAGCATGAGATTCACAATAGCAACAGAAGAAACAAACAATGACGAGTTGACGACAAATCTGGATTTACTCGAGCAAAGGAGAGAAGCTGCTTTAAAATGCATGGCAGCTCAAAAACAAATCATAGAGCGATATTACAACAGAAAAGCTCACCTAAGATATTTCAAAATTGGAGACTTTGTCCTTCATAAAGTTTTTCAATCAACAAAGGAGGCTAGAGCAGGAAAATTAAATCCAAATTGGGAAGGACCCTACAAAGTGCGTGGTATTGCTGAGAAAGGTGCTTATGAGCTGAAAACCATGGATGTCAGAATTTTACAAACAAGTTGGAATGCTGTTCACTTGAAGAAATATTACTTCTAAGGAAAAGGAATACCCACGGTCAGGTATCATTACGTTCAATTTTATTTAAAACAGTTAAAACTATATTAACCATTTTAGATGATAGGCAAAAAGCTAAACCACAACCAGATGATGAAATTAGACCTGAATAGACATGAAGAAAAAACTGAATTCCCGGTCTAGGGTTACAACTTTCTGATGGACATTTCAAAGGGTTAAGCAGTCATCATCTAAACTATATACCCTTCGAGTCCTGTATGTTTTTCCTTTTCAGGAAAAGGACCACAAGAAAGGAATAGTCAAGTGCTCTATATTTCATTCTTCAAAGCTCAAACACTTGGGGGATTATACAATATGGAAAGAGGCAAAAAAGACTATCAAAAGAGTCAAAGCTCAAGCCTGAAGATCCATTTTCCCCAACAAGTCAAAAGTTATTAGCAAAATCAAAGATCCAAAGACAAAAACACAAAGACTGATTCAAAACCTACAAAGAACATACTCGTGAATATAAATGAATGTTTAGGTTAAAGGCATAATTTAGTTACGGGAAGAAATTCATATCCCCGTGTTTATTCAAAACCTGTTGTAAAAGAAACAGTTACGAAAGAGTCATAGACAATGCTCAAACACATGTAAAATGTTATGAAAGTTCGAATAATATAAAGACTTTATGTAAAACATTATTCGGAAAAAGCATGTGAATTCCTATCTCTCTTTTGTATGTTTACACCATTATGAAGTTGCGATGTCTTCTTCATTAAGTTTCATTCATAAAAGGGCCCTCTTTTATAAATCGTGATTATTTCAAAAAGGCACGAAATACTAAAGCATTTCTTAATGCAAAATTAAATACCAAAGGGGTAAAACAAAAACCCGATCGTAAAGCATGCAAACACTTAAGAGTAAAACAAAAACTCAAAAAACCATAAGTCATGCTAAGAAATGTGAATATTAATATTATATAATGGTAAAAACTAAGTATTAACTTAATTTAAACCAAATTTGTTTATAAAAAGTTGCCCCTAAGTTGTCATTGGGGACTTACTAAACCAAACTTCACCCCAAAATGGGACCGGGAGTAACCACCAATTGTTCCAAAAAAAGAAAAAGAGAGGGGTTGATAAACTTTCACTAGGCAATGGGAGGATTATCTTCATCAGTAGGAGGAGCAACTTGAGATGGCGAGGCTTGGGAAACAGTTTCATCAGGCACGATCTCATCACCCATTGGAATTTCAACTTCAGGTGATGAAAATTTTTGACTTTGCCGAGACTTTTCAATCGTCTCCTTAGTCTTGGAAATTTCAGCTTTTAAGTCAAAATTTTCTTGGCCCATTTCTGTCAATGTGTTAAGAAGGGCATTCAAATAAGCCCAACTCACATCAACAGCTGCCTTATCCTCAAGAGTCTCGTAATCTTTCTCTCATTGTTCATATCGACTCTCAGCTCATCTTTTTCAACCACGATAGCATCATAAGAAGCCTGCAAAGGGGCAAGACATCTTTCCAGAAACTGAATCTTGTTTGAAGATTCACGGAGGTCCTCTTGGGTCTGAGTAAGTGATTGCACAATTTCACCAGCGTAAGCCTCCTTCTGGTCTAACAAAGCCTTCAACTTCTTATCTCTTCAGTAACAAAGACTCCAGGATATTTTTATCCTTGCTTGCTTGACTTGATGAAGCCTTCTCGATGGCTAATTTTGCTGCAATTACTCTAACCTGCTGCTCTAAGGTGCACTTTTTCTCTTCTACTGCTTCCATATCAAGTTGAAGGCTCTCAAATTATTCCTTCCATTTATCAGCCTCGGTATGGTGGTCATTCATTAACTGCTCCGTATGTACGATCCTTTTCATCAACTCTGTACCAACGAGATTGATCTACACAAAAAAGGGAAAACTAGATACGGCAAAGGCTAGTGTTAAGAAGAAATAACAGGAAGGCTACCTTCAAAGATGAGTGTACAATCTCATTCATCCACGTTAAGGATCTATGACTTTCCAATTTTGACTTTTTAACTGGGCCAATCAAAGGCTTCAACCACACATCCGCGTGGCCTGATTTCTTTAAGAGGCTAACTTCCGCAGGAACCTCGATCATAATTCGCTTCATCTCCCCATTTCTAGAAGACCCTATCTATAATAGAAGGCACGGTAGCAGGAGTAGATGAAGGAGCCACGGGTGGAACATACGGGGACACAGAAACAACAACAGGCACGACGGACTGAAGCTCCACTGGAGCAGAAGGTGGAAAGATGGAAAGAGGCGTCTCCTCTGAAATTGAGCCAAAACCTTGATGGAACAATTGTTCAACTGACTCAATGGCTGCAGAAGGAGTTTCCTACTCAGAGTATGCAGGGGTAGAATGATCAGGCTCAGGCATGGAAGATGGACCAGTAAGGGGAGCAGATTCTTCATCAGACATGACTCTTCTTCTTGCTCGTGGCCTACGAACCAACGAGCCTTCCTCCTGCTCCTCCTCATCTTCTAAGGTTTAAGTCCTATCCACTTTCCTTTTTGACGAAGACAAATTTAAGATAATTTCTTGAGCCTTGGCAAAAGAGAGCTTCAAAGTAGTTATAGCAGCAACGGTGACACCACGAGCGAGAAACCCTAACAAACAAAAGGGATTAGAGAGGTTAAAAAAAGAGAAAAGGGAAACGTAAAAAAAAACCTGCCATGAGTTTTTACTTTCCAACCAAACCTTACAGAAAGGTATTTCCAAGAATGTTCTTCCATTGGAGCGATCAACAACAATTTTTATACCCAACCACGGAAGGCAGAAATCTCCTCGACGGTTCCCATGGTTGCTGAAAAAAGACAAAAATAGTCACGGTACTGAACATCTATCAAAAATAAGGAAATAAGTGAGTAAACAAAAACTTACATGCAAATTTCCACTTCTCAGGGAAGGGTAAATTTTCTTCACCTACTGATTCACCTGTAGGGGAAGCAACAAACCTGGCATACCAACCTCTATCTTTATTGTCACACCTCTTTTTTCACCCGGTGAGGGTAATAAGGGAGATTTTTTACTTTAAGTGACATTCATCTGATTTTGGGATTTATTTTTATTTTCAGAGTCGTCACCCAGATTTTTTACGGTTTTTCGGGATACCATTTATTTATTAAAAATCTCAAAACCGAGGAATTTTGAATCTTTTTTAAATTGTCTGCGAACCAGAAATCCGAGTAAGGAATTCTGTTAATCCGGGAGAAGGTGTTAGGCATTCCCGAGTTCCGTGGTCTAGCATGGTCGCTTAATGATTAAACTTGGCCTAAATTGTTTAATTACTGCTTTTATACCTATGTGCATTTTTTATATTCTTTACCGCTTTCATTATTCAATTTTATTTAAATAGTTATTTTGAGACGAGTCACGTATGCGTAAACCCGTAGAGTTTAAAACGTGTCTAAAATCATGTCACGCGAACGTGTACACAATTCTAGACACTGAACTCATTAAATAATATGGAAAGAAGTGCACAAGCGCATATTTTGTTTTGTTGTCAAAAGAAACCGAAATCACGTCACGCGAGCGTGTACGCAATTTCGATAATAATTCTTTAGGAAATTCGTTCCTAAAAGTGTCTCTACGAGTGTTTATTTTAGTCTTCATTTGTGTTACGTAAAACATATACACAATTTTGAGAAAAGGTATATATTTTAGTGCTTTTATTCAAAGTTACGCGAACATATACTTTGATCATTATTTTGTCTTCTACGTCTAAAGTAATCACTATCTAAATGGCATTTGAGATTCACTATGTCTAAAGTAATTCCTAAATTAAGTCATAATGACTAATTTAGAGAGGCATTTCTAGATAATGATATGAATCACTCCCAAACTAGATCCATTAATCACATTCATGAGGATTTGGGATATGGCCTAGTTTAACCGAGTTAAACACCTTTGGCCATCCTAGTTTGGCCATTTTTTAATAAGAGGTGAAGCTAAGCACAATAAATTTAAGGCATGCATTAATAAAAAGAGATCTAAAGTTGACAAGTAGCATGTTCCCAAGAAGCCAAATTGACGTGTTTGATTGCAACAAAACATTTTCGGCTGAATATTTTTACCAATTTCAGAAACAACCTAAATTCATGTTGTTCATTTCATAGTTTATACACGCTGACTCCTATATATTGTCATAATTCTGGAAATTTTTAAGAGCATATTGAATAGCAGGTTTGTATTTTGTATAGATTTGCGAAATTCAGTCTGAGCTAAAACAACTGTTCTTACAAATTCAATAGGTAAGGAAAACTGTAGAAAACAAATTTTTAACAAACTAAATCTTGCCAATCTGAATATCCCAACTTATAGAATCTCGTAATTACGTTTGCAAACAAAACATCATTTGGGATAACTACACATTTGAGCCTTTTCACGTTCAACCAGGGCATTGGCAACGTCTTTTGACTGTTCCCGTTCGAGTCCAGTGGGCTTGGACGAATCTAGCATAGTTAGGCCCATTTCTTTAGACTTACATGAGTACATACATACTTTCATAACAAAGAAGGAGACGCATGAATTCAAAATTTCATGGGAATGTCCCTTTTCTTTCTAAAATCAGAATGGACGAAACTGAAAGTGAATATACAGTCCAGTTTAGATACAACTATGCTAAAAGATAACGATAGATGAATGACAACCTTTCAAATTTCTATAAGATTACATTTTTGTCTACAAAAAAATAAACTGGAGATAGTGATCTTTAACTAGTTGCTTGTCTTGAATTTCTTTATGGTTACGCATATAATCCTTTTGCAACTTGTAGAACACTCCAAATAATTGGGTGTGCTATACATCCACCAGACCAAACAGGACCATGAAAAGAGGTCAAGTTCAAACTTGATAATGCTATATTAAACTCTACTAAAAAGCAGAATTATTTGTGCATTCTTTTGGTGCGAACCTGACCATAAGAGGATCAGGTTCAACTCCAGAATGTCATTTTCATACCTGGACCTTCAGTCCATATTTACTCCTAGACTTTGATTATTTAGGCATTTTGAGAGAGTGAATCTAACCATTTGAAGGGTTCGGATTCCCTACTCTAAAGCCCTTGTTGATTACCCATTTCGTTTCCTTAAGGGGTGATAAGCTACTGTTTAATCACCTAATATGAGGTGAATTTGATCATTATAGAGGGTCAAATTCATCTACCCTAGTGTTGTGCTTAATAGGGATATCTAGATATCTAGGGCCTGATCTAGACCAATATTTAAGCATCTTTATAGGATGAACTTAACCATTAGAGGTTAGGTTCATTATCCTTTGATGCTATTTTCCAACGATTCCTCCTATCAGATCACACAATCATGCAAGAGACAATTTTAAGATGAAATAGACTTATGTAAGGTTCAGCTATTAGAAACCAAGAAAACATAATGTAGTACTCAAACTCTATACACATGCGTCACATCACATAAGTTAATAAATGAATAGGTTTAAGCAAACAAGCTACAGATTCATGGAAGAAAGATAACATGTTTCAGATCTTTAAATTTCATAGAAAGGTTCAGATTTTACATACCTTTAGGAGCATTAATTCAAAGAAACCCTGACCAAATAAAGGTCAGGCCCAAGAAAATTTAAATAGGAGGAGGAAAGATCAGGAAACAATAGAACAGAAGCCTCAGAATCAATCAACTACCAGAATAACTTGAATTGATTTTTAGAAAACCAGAAGCAAACGTCCAAATCAAAACCAAAATTGAGGAAGAGACGCCAGAAAACTTTGAAGAGACTTTGCAAGAAGTTAGATCTTTTCACTGATTTTTAGGAACATTTTCATGTTTTTTGAAGGAAGGATAAACTATTCTGATTTTTCGGGTATTTTTCAAATACTTTCAGCAAATAAAACAAAGAGTAGATGAGGGAGAACATGTTCTTGTGTGTGAAGAAAGGGTAATTTTCCAGTATCTAAAAAAAAGGTCCTTAGTCTCTAAAAGGAGGGTCTATTTATAGGAGGCTTAGGGATGGGATATGCTTCAGCATATTCCCTATTCAAAGAGCTGAAATAGTACATAGGGCAGCTGTCACCCTTATCCTTTGGGAAAACTGCCCCTATTCCAGAAACTTCCAGCCTATGAAAAGACCCTTCTACCTTTAAAAATCTGATCTCTTAATCTATGTTACCTAATATACCTCTTAAAGTCCCTAAAATTACCATTAGGTAAACAGGTTTAACTTGCTTGGGTTTAGCTCTAGTTAATTCATCCTAGTTAGCTCATTTTAGTTAACTAAGACTAATAGGTATTATTAGCTTAATCCTAGTTTAATTGACTTAATTAAGACTAATTAACTTGATTCCTTAAGCTTAGGTTAGTTGACTTTTGTTAATTAAGTAGATCTATTTAATTATCTTAATTATCACTTATGACTTAACTGATTGTTTAAGATGTTAACAACCTAGGTTGATCTTATTAAACAAGTATCCTTTGAAAAGTTGTCATTAATTAAGTTAAACTTGAGGCATAGGATTAAACTAGTTTCTTAATGAATCAGGCAATCAATTAACTAATCAAACACAATCATGCTTGAAAAACAGTAAATTCAAACGGCTACCTACTCACTAATCATGAACAAGGGCAAACAAGAAACACTGACAGATAATCTAAGCACAATAATCAGGGAATCACAGAAACAGTTCATACCATAATATAACCCTAGTATAATTACGCAATAATCACATAATCGGGGACTAACACATGACATCTTGTTTTAACAGTAAAAAGGAGAGGGATTCAATTTAACAGATCATTTGGATAACTAAAAGATATGATGTTAATTCGAGACGATACTAATGAAAACAAGAATGCGTCGACCAAAATAGTTTAGGTTTTTTCTTTGATCAAACACAGGAAATAACATATAATCCAAATAGGGACAATAGGGGACAATAACTAATCGAATGAGAAAACAAGCTAACAGAAATCATTGAAAACAGTAATGAGCATGATTTTTGTTTTGATATTTCATAGAAACAGTAAAGAAAGAAGAAGAATACCCGTTAAAAAGGGTTTGGCCGGAAAATTTGAAGGTCGCCGAACCTTGCCGGACTCTGGCGGGGTTTGAAAATGGCTCAAACCCACATGAATCAATAGCTCTCATCAAGAGATATTGACTCATGTAGGTATGAGTCATTAATTGTTCTTGGATCGGCCGATAATAGGAAACTAGGGTTTCATATTCTTAGATCTGAAATTGGGGATTTTTGGGTGATTTTTTGAAGAAACAAATTGTGGGAGGTGGTTGAGAATGAAAAGGAGGTTATCTGGTGAAGATTTGGGGTCATTTGGTGATGCTCCGCCACCGGTGGGCGATTTCCGGTCGGCGGAGCGGGGTGGGGGACAGCGGAAGCCGATGGGGAGTGAGAGAGACGGGGAGGGGCTCTCTTTGGGGAGAGGG
>ML394740.1:27758-50491 GCA_005239525.1 Nicotiana knightiana
GGGGGGGGGGGGGGGGGTTAGGGAGAGTGAATGAAAGGGGGGTGGTATAGTTAGGACATATATATATTAATTAGGGTAACTAGTTCCGGACCGTTGGATCAAAGTGATCCAACGACTGAGATGAGAGAGGGCTTAATACAGGGTCATTTTGGGGTGGTCTGGGCTGGGCAGCTTTAATTAAATTGGGCTGGGTATTGGGGAAGGGAGACTGGGCCTGGAGAACCTTATAATTAATTAATTAATCCTATTAATTCAAATTAAAAATTTAAAAGTAGTAACTAATTTTAACTTCGTTTTATCTAGTTGTAAATTAATTGACAAGTTAATTAAGAGTAAAACCATTTAGTTTAATATCCCTAATCACTTAAAGAATAAATCCCGCAATATTCTTAGAAAAATGATTTAAATTGAGCAATTAATCATTAAATCTACATTACGTCAAATAATCAACATTTTGTCATCATTTATTTCAATCAATTATGAATAATATATCAATTAGCTCTAATTCTAGTTTTTATCTAATTGAAAAAGAAAAATTAGTTAACGGGTGAATTAAAAAAGTGGAATTATCAATTAATATTTGTAATTATTTGAAGGATAAATTTTGTAATTTCCTAAAAATGATTAAGGTTTTGAACCTAATTATGCAGTTCTTAAATTATTTATCAATTTTATATGATGAAATATGATTATGCAATGCAAAACAATTCACAAAAATCACTAAAAATTCAACCATATTTATAAATTAATTTATTTTATTGAATTCTGTAGGAGTGTATGGTGGGTGAAAAATCACGTGCTCACATTTATCATCATCAGGACTGACTAAAACGCTCTTACTCCTAGCCACAAGGGCAAATATTCCTTGGTGGAATAACTTGGGAGAGTAGAGGTGAATAAGATGATAAAAGGTAAAAAGAAGTGAAGCTAAGTTAGCCAAATATTTTAGGCATGCTACTGCCCTCCAGACGATAGGACCGATTTGTCCAAAACACACGTAAAAAATCGACAAAACTCTATAATGAAAGGGTCAATGGAAGGCCTGAAACCCAAAGTAAAAGGGTAGGTATATATAAAAGAATATCCTGGGTTGTAAGAAGTTATCCTTTAATTTTCATTGGGGACCAAGACCGGAAAATCAAATTTCCAATAACAATCTCTGCGCACAAGAGAAATCAAACCCTCAGTAATTTGAGTAGGGTAAAGATCAGCGCGATAATGAGACGTCATGGAAGAAAGTTATTTTCTTATGGCTTCACTGTCATTTACGAAAGAAAATTCAGCGGGTACAATCTCATCTACCTTTGGTTCGCGAAGTGGTTCACTGGAATCTCTACTTTTAGAAGAAGATCTAGAAGCTTTAGCCCTAGAAGAAGATGGAGTAACAATAACCCTAGAAGTTGGTGGGGGAGTAATGTTACGTTGAGAAAAAGAAGACCCTCTAGAAGGTGTTGAGCCCAAACTCCTTAATCTATGCCCCTCCTACTCCGGATCGGAGCAGAAGAAGGAGATAGTTCATCGAAAATTATTACTTTTTTGGAGTCTGGGTTTAAAGAATACACATTTGCAAGAAAGAAGTACTCGCAAGCAGCAAAAGAAAGTTAGAAGTTTTTCGTAGAAGCAAAGGCAAAAATGGGTATTTATACACGAAGGCAACCGTCAAAAAATGGAAAGATACTGATGTGAAAGTCATTATTAAAACTGTCACTTCATGACTGATGCAGCCGCAAAAGCCCTAAAGTGCGCTGATAAATTGCAGAACCAATCCGGAATCACCACGTGGCACATGCATTTAATAGAAGTGACAAGCGAAGCAAAAGTTCAGAGACAGATGCAATGACATGAGTAGAATGGAGGCAAAAATATTCCCGCCATAAATGTGTATCCACTTACCAAATATTCAATTGATAAATAAATGGCAAGTGGGGGGACTATATGTATTGGCAAAAAATAGACATTACACGTGTAATATCTTGGATGAAAAAGCAGTATACGTGGAACAATGGAAGGGAGACAGTTGGATAAAAGCTTGGAAAGAGGTACTGTCACGACCTGAAATCCCACCTTCAGGTCGTGATGGCATCTAACGTTGAACCTGCTAGACAAGCCAACGTTACTGGATATCCTGATTTATTCCTTTGTTATTTAGCATTTAAAAAGTGAAATACAAGAACAATAGAAATAAGAATGCGGAAGATAAGAAATTCAACAACTTAAATAATACATCTCACAAAAACTTCCTTAAACATACCCCCAGAACTGGTGTCACAATTTCACGAATAGTCTATGATTTGCTAAAAACATATGTCTGAAATAAACAAGTGTAGCTGTCTAGAAATACAAGATAAGAAAGAAGGAAGGAAATAGATGGTGACACCAAGGCCTGCGGACGCCTGTAGGACTACCTCAGTGTCGCCTGTGGACTGAAGGATACTCCCTCGATCACTGTCCACCCGGTCCGGTACCATAATATGCACAACATAAAGAAGTGCAGGTGTAGCATCAGTACAACCGACCCCATGTACTGAGTAAGTGTCGAGCCTAACCTCGGCGAAGTAGTGACGAGGCTAGGACACGACAAATAATAAATACCTATGCAATTCAATAATATATAATAGAAATAAAGGCAGGAAGTAAACAGTTAAGTACAAATACAGGAAGAACATGCCAGGGTACAAAGGGGAAAACACTTATTGAGTAACAGAACATGACAACCGTCTAGTATCAAAGTACCAATATCGAACAAACAAGTGCACGACATCACCCTTCGTGCTTTACTCTCGTTCTCACCAAAACAAGTGCACAACATCACCCTTCGTGCTTTACTCTCATTCTCACCAAAACAAGTGCGCGACATCCCACTTCGTGCTTTTACCTCACAATATCATGGCACGACATTATCCTTCGTGCATTATCTCTCATATCATGGCACGACATCACCCTTCGTGCTTTTAAGATCACAATATCGTCATGGCATTAACCTTCGTGCTTTTAAATATAAATCATGGCACGGCATCACCCTTGATGCTTTACACTCTTCCTCACCCAACAATAACCAGAACAACAATTTGGCAAGGAAGAACCACAATACAAACCATAATTTACAACATCCCGGCAAAGGAACAATAACAGAAATATCACCGTCCCGGCAAGGGACACAGTTATAACCAATCTCAATGAAAGTAAAACATAACCAAATGATCCTCAATCGAACAACTAATCAACAGTGTTCACAACCAAGTATTTCCAACAATTGAATAATCTCCAAAATGAAATCTACTTCACAACACAGTGGATATCGAAGAAGAACACATATACGATAAGTTATGACTCACGTGCATGCTTGACAACAAGGTATAGGTACTCATCCCCTCACCTATACATTGAACATGATAATAACACGTAGCACATATGACTCACCACCTATTCCCTAAAGCTAAGATTAGGCCAAACACTTACCTCGCTCCAAGAATGCAAATCAAGCCTCTACCACCGCTTTTTCTTTTGAACCGGACTCCAAAACAATCGTATCTATAAATAATCGACTTAATAATATCAATAAATTCTAAACAATTCAATGCCAATGCTTAAATATAGATTTCTCAACATTCTTCCAAAAATTGAGCCGGGGCCCGCTTGGTCGAAACACGAGGTTTGGACCAAAACCCATTCACCCATTCCCCCACAAGCCCGAATATATAATTTATTTTGAAATCCGACCCCAAAACGAGGTCAAATTCCCAAAAATTCGAAAAGCCCTAACTCTACCCAAAAACCCGATTTTCTACCTTTAATTCCATGATTTTAGGCCTAGAATATAATAAATGTTGATGAAAATGGAAGACAATGAGGTTATAATTACTTACCTAAGAGGCTATGGTGATGGAGCTCTTCAAAGGTCGTCTAAAGGGTTTGGGGAAGAAGAAGGTTTATGAAATTTTGCAAAACCCCGTAATGAAACATTCTGGTTTTGACACTTGAAATAACTGGGTGAAAATGACCTATGCGATCGCGGATAAAGAACTGCGATCGCATTGAGGATAGTCTACTTAAAATATGTGATCGCGGACTACCTAATGCGATCGCAGAGCTCTACAGACCCCACCCTACGCGATCGCAGTCCCTAAGGTGCGGTCACACTTAACAACGGACCAGCCCCCACCCCCCAGTCTACCCCTACACTATGCGATCGCGGGGAACACTATGCGATTGCATAGTGTCACAGAACATCTCCCTCAGAACAAAGCTATGCGATCATGGAAGGACCTATGTGATCGCATAGAGTAAAATATCAAACACCAGAAAACTCATTTACACCAGATTTTTCTAAGGCTTTATGCACTCTGACGCCTACCCGAAACTCACCCGAGCCCTCGGGGCTTAAAATCAAATACACACACGACCTCATAAACGTCATACAGACTTATTCAAGTAATTAAAACACCTAAATAACATCATAAACATCGAATTAAGCCTCAAAATCAATGAAATTCCTTTAAACTTCAAAAACTTCTAATTTTTCCATTTTTGATCCGAATCACGTCAAACCAAGTTCGTTTTTCACCAATTTTCACAGATAACACATATAAGACATATTGAACTTGTTCCAGGCTCCAAAACCATTATACGAGCCTGGTTTCACAGGTTTCACATCAAATCTCATTTTCAAAAACCTTTATGTTTTTCAGAAAATAATTTTCTTCAAAAATTCATTTTTCGGACTTGGCACCTCAGAATTCGATTTCGGGCATACGCCCAAGTCCCATATTTTTCTACTGACCGTTCGGGACCGTCAAATCACGGCTTCCCAGCTATACGCCAGGGCTGCACACGTAAATCGAGGTGAGATAAACTACAGAACACGTAAATCATGGCCTCAGAACACAGATTTAGCTAAAAATTACACGGGATGACATTTTGGGTCATCACAATCTCCACCTATAAAACAACCGTTCGTCCTTGAACGGACATAGAAAGGTTCCTGAATCGGGGAAAAGATGGAGATATCGGCTCCGCATATCGGACTCGGACTCCCAGGTAGCTGCCTCAAAAGGCTGACCTCTCCAATGAGCACGAACCGAAGGATAACACTTCGATCTCAACTGACGAACTTGCCGAGCTAATATGGCTACCGGCTCCTCCTCATAAGTCAAATCCTGGTCCAACTGGACACCGCTGAAATTAAGTACATGAGAGGGGCCGACAATATACCTCTGAAGCATAGATACATGAAACACCGGGTGTACAGCTGATAGACTAGGTGAAAAAGCAAGTCGTTAGGCCACCTCTCCCACCTTGTCCGGAATCTCGAATGGACCAATGAACCTAGGGCTCAACTTGCCCTTCTTTCCGAACCTCATCACGCCCTTCATGGGCGACACCCGAAGAAATACCCGGTCTCCAATCATAAATGCCAAATCACGAACTCTGGGGTCCGCATTGATCTTCTGCCTGGACTAAGCTGTACGAAGTCTATCCTGAATAATCTTCACTTTATCCAAGGCATCCTGGACTAACTCTGAACCCAACAATCTAGCCTCTCCCGGCTCGAACCACCCAACTGGAGACCGACACCGCCTACCATACAACGCCCTATACAGTGCCATCTGAATGCTCGACTGATAGTTGTTGTTGTAGGAAAACTCAGCTAAAGGCAAGAAATAGTCCCATGAACCTCCAAAATCAATGACACATGCTAGCAACATATCCTCCAAAATCTGAATAGTACGCTCGGACTGTCCGTCCGTCTGAGGATGAAATGCTTTGCTCAAATCAACCCGTGTGCCTAACTCACGCTGAAAAACTCTCCAGAAATGGGAGGTAAACTGAGTACCTCGATTAGAAATAATGGACACAGGCACACCATGCAGGCGAACAATCTCTCTGATGTAGATCTTTGCCAACCTCTCCGAAGAATACGAAACTGATACAGGAATGAAGTGTGCTGAATTGGTCAGCGTATCCACAATGACCCATACTGCATCAAACATCCTCTGAGTCCGTGGGAGTCCAACTACTAAATCCATGGTGATATGCTCCCACTTCCACTCGGGAAGCTCAATCTGCTGCATCAAACCACCGGGTCTCTAGTGCTCGTACTTAACCTGCTGACAGTTCAAGCACCTAGCTACATATGCTACAATATCCTTCTTCATCCTCCGCCACCAATAATGCTGCTGCAAATCCTGGTACATCTTTGCGGCACCCGGATGAATGGAATACCGAGAACTATGCACCTCCTACAATATCAACTCACGAATGCCATCAACATCGGGTACACAAATACGACCCTGCATCCTCGAAACTCCCTCATCATCAACTGTGACCTGCTTGGCACCTCTCTTCCGGACCGTATCTCTAAGAACACACAAATGACGATCGTCATACTACCTGGCCCGAATACGATCATACAATGAAGAACGGGCCACAGTATGGGCCAAAACACTGCCAATCTCAGAAACCTCCAATCTCATGAACCGGTTGGCCAAATACTGAACATCCAAAGCAAGCGGTCGCTCTCCGACTGATAGATAAGCAAGACTAACCATACTGGCAGACTTCTGGCTCAAAGAATCTGCCACCACATTGGCCTTCTCCGGATGATATAAGATGGTAATGTCATAATCCTTCAAAAGCTCTAACCATATCCTCTGCCTCATATTCAACTCTTTCTGCTTTAACAAATACTGCAAACTCTTATGATCTGTGAACACCTCACATGGCACCCCATACAGATAATGCCTCCAAATCTTCAACGCATGAACAATAGCCGCTAACTCTAAATCATGAACTAGATAGATCTTTTCATGAACCTTCAACTGACGAGAAGCATAGGCTATAACCTTGCCATCCTACATCAATACTGCACCAAGTCCCACCTGTGAAGCATCACAATACACGGTATATGACCCTGAACCTATGGGTAAAACTAACACCGGTGCCGTGGTCAAGGCTGTCTTGAGCTTCTGAAAGCTCGCCTCACACTCATCCGACCACCTGAACTGGGCACCCTTCTGAGTCAATCTGGTCATCGGGGCTGCAATGGATCAAAAGCCCTCCACAAACCGGCGATAATAACCTGTTAAGCCCAAGAAAATCCGAATCTCTGTAGTTGAAGTGGGCCTAGGCCAATCTCTGACTGCTGAAATCTTCTTGGGATCCACCTGAATACCCTCTGATGATACCACATGGCCTAGATATGCAATCGAACCCAACCAGAAATCACACTCGGAAAATTTGGCATATAACTGACTATCCTTCATAGTTTGGAGGACGACTCGAAGGTGCTGCTCATGCTCCTCATGGATATGGGAGTAAATCAAAATATCATCAATGAAAACAATCACAAATGAGTCCAAATAGGGACTGAACACCCGGTTCATCAACTCCATAAAAGCAGCGGGGGCATTTGTCAACCCAAATGACATTACCAAGAACTCATAATGCCCATACCGAGTACGAAAGGCTGTCTTAGGGACATCAGACGCCCTAATCCTCAGCTGATGGTAACCAGATCTCAAGTCAATCTTGGAAAACACTGAAGCACCCTGAAGCTGGTCGAATAAATCATCAATCCTCGGCAAATGAATACTTATTCTTAATAGTAACCTTGTTCAACTGCCGGTAGTCAATACACATCCTCATCGATCCATCCTTCTTCTTGACAAACAACACTGGGGCACCTCATGGAGAAACACTAGGCCTAATAAAGCCTTTATCCAACAAATCCTGCAACTGATCCTTCAACTCCTTCAACTCTGGCGGGGCCATACGATACGNGAAACACTAGGCCTAATAAAGCCTTTATCCAACAAATCCTGCAACTGATCCTTCAACTCTGGCCGGGCCATACTATACGGCGGGGTAGAAATGGATTGTGTGCCCGGAGCCAACTCAATGCAAAAGTCAATATAACCCGGCAGGTCAGCAGGGAATACCTCGGGAAACTCCCGAACCACGAGCACAGACCCCATAGAAGGAACCTCAGCACTAAAATCACGAAAATAGGCCAAATAGGCCAAGCAACCCTTCTCGACCATACGCCGAGCCTTCATATATGAAATAACTCCACCGGAAGAATGACTAGGAGTCCTTCTCCACTCCAAATGAGGTACTCCTGTCAAGGCCAAGGTCAATGTCTTGGCATGATAGTCCAGAATAGCATAGTAGGGAGATAACCAATCCATCCCCAAAATAACATCAAAGTCAACCATATCAAGGAGCAAAAGATCTACATGAGTCTCTAGACCACAAATAACCACTAAGAATTAACAGTAGACTCGATCTACCATAATAGAATCACCCACCGGGGTAGACACGTATACAGAAGTACTCAGGGAATCACTGGGCATGCTCAGATAAGGGGCAAAATATGAAGACACATAGGAGAACGTAGAACCCGGATCAAATAAAACCGAAGCATCACTACTGCAAACTGAAACGATACCTGTAATAACTACATCAGAGGCCTCAGCCTCAGGCCTGGCTGGAATAGCATAGCACCGGGGCGGAGCACCTTCAACCTGAACATCTCTGGGTCGACCTACTGCGGCCTAACCTCTACCTCTCCTGGCCTGTCCTCCACCTCTATGAGTCTGACCTCCACCTCTTGCACCTCGACCTCCACCCCTAGCTGGATGAGGGGGTGGGGGTGCATCTGGTGCGAAAATCATAGCACGGGAACACGGATGCTGAGAACTACCATAAGCTCGGGGGAAATACCTAGCAATGTGCCCTGGATCACCACAAGAGTAACAAGCCCTCTGCTGCTGAGGCTGCTAGCCCTAAAACTATCCCTGTCGACCAGAATAACCACCCTGGAAGCTTTGAAGCGGCGGTGCACTAATAGGAGTTGATGGTGCACTGCTGGATACCTGAATGCTGACTGGAATGGCCTAGGAGGATGACCTATGCCAAAGGAATCTCTGCCTCCAGATGAGGCACCACTGAATCGACCGGAATGGCGAGGTCTCTTGTCATACCCCTGACCACTACCCTGCAATAAGAACATCCCAATACGCCTGGCCACATTGGCCGCCTCCTGGAATGAAATATCAGTACCTGTCTCTCTGGCCATCTGGAGTCTAATAGGCCGAGCTAGACCCTTAATAAACCTCCTCACCCTCTCACGATCAGTGGGGAGTCTCATGATAGCATGTCAGGACAAAGTAATGAACCTGGTCTCATACTATGTAATAGTCATAGATCCCTGTTGGAGGCGCTCAAACTGCCTCCGAAGACCCTCTCTCTGAGTAACTGGTAGAAACTTCTCCAAGAATAACTCGGAGAACTGAGCCCAAGTCAAGGGCGAAGACCCAGCTGGTCTGGTCAAACAGAAATCCCTCCACCAAGTCTTGGCGGTACCAGAAAGACGAAATGTAGCAAAATCAACTTCATTGGACTCCACAATGCCCATGTTCCGAAGAACCTCATCGCAACTGTCCAAGAAATCCTGGGGATCCTCTCATGGTGCACCAGTAAATATAGTAGAAAATAGCTTGGTGAATCGGTCCAACCTCCACAAAGCATTGGCAGACATGGCTGCCCCCTCAACTATCTGTGCCACAAAACCCGGCTGAGCTGCTCCAGCTGTCTGAGGTGCTGGTGTCTGGAACTGAGGAGCTAGCTGCTCTGGTGTGCGGGTAGCAGGAGTCTGGTTCCCTCCCCCAGCCTGAGAGATGGCTGGTGCAGTAGGAAGAAAACCGGACTGAGCCACGCTCTCCATAAGGCCCATCAAACGGACCAGAGCGTCCTGAAGAACCGGGGTGGCAATGAACCCCTCTGGGACCTGAGCTGGTCTAACTGGAACTGCCTGAGCAGGAATCTCATTGGCAAAGTCTACCTGAGGGTCCTCTACTGGTGTTGCTGCTCTGGGCTGAGCCCTGGCTCTGCCTTGGCCTCTAGCACGGCCTCGGCCTCATCCTCGGCCCCTCGTAGGAGCTGCAACAGGAGGATCGGGCTGCTGATCAGTAATTAAAACACCTAAATAACATCATAAACATTGAATTAAGCCTCAAAATCAATGAAATTCTTTAAACTTCAAAAACATCTAATTTTTCCATTTTTTATCCGAATCACGTCAAACCAAGTCCATTTCTCACTAAATTTCACAGATAACACATATAAGACATATTGAACCTGTTCCGGGCTCCGGAACCATAATACGGTCCTGGTTTCACAAGTTTCACATCAAATCTCATTTTCAAAAACCTTTATATTTTTTAGAAAACAATTTTCTTCAAAAATCCATTTCTCGGACTTGGCACCTCGGAATTCGATTCCGGACATACATTCAAGTCCCATATTTTCCTATGGAACCTCCGGGACCGTCAAATCACGGGTCCGGGTCCGTTTACCAAAGTTAATTTTATTCAAATTTCAACACAAAAATATCATTTTTATCAATTTTTCACATAAACGGCTTCCCGGCTATACGCCAGCGCTACGCACGCAAATCAAGGTGAGATATAAGGAGGCTTTCATGGCTTCGGAACACAGATTTAGCCAAAATTACATGGGATGATCTTTTGGGTCATCACAGGTACAGAGTAAAAAGGTACGGGGTATATACCCACGAGATAATTACAAGCGGAACCTCCAGTCTAATCGAGAAGTTGAAGAGACACGGTCAAAATGAACCAGGGCAGATTCATAGATCTTCAATCAATGAGCTAAACGTTACAGAATCTTCACGCAGCAGTTACGATTACCTATTGTAACGTTACATTAATGATATAAATATTCATTAAATCCTCAATCATTAAGGAGAGTAGACGTTATATTAATAAATTCCCTATAAAAGGGAGTAAAATCTCACTTGTATGGACACGTTCGAACCACTACCGAAATATACTTACTTTTATGCTATCTTATTGCTTTCTTATTTACAAGTCTAAATCTTATTATTAGCTAATCTTTTTGGTTATCAAAAGCCCGAGTACTTCTTAAAATAGCTTTGACTAAGAATCCAATTCTTTGGTTAAACACCTGTGCCCAGGTATACCTTTCGTTCGGGAAGATACTCGATTAGTATGACTTGTTCCAGCTCTTCGACCGTTGAATTGATGGCATCGGAGTCATCAGAATTATGAAGGATCGAGTGATCCAATAGTTGTCTTCCTCGTCGGTCCCTTTCTTCTCCAATTGGGTCGAGGTTTGTGTCTGTGGTTGCTATTTGACCTCCTGATTTCCCTTCGAATCTGATCCCTTCGCTGATGAGAGTGCCGATACGGGTATCACTTCATCGACTGCAAACATCTCCTTGGCGGCGGGCTGATCCCCCGTACACCGTTTAGATTCCCTTTGGTGTTGGGAACTTCAAAACTTGGTGAAGGGTTGAGGGTACTGCACTCATGTTATGGATCCAAGACCTTCCGAGTAGGGCGTTGTACCTCATGTCACCCTCGATCACATGGAACTTTTTTTCTTGGATGGTCCCAACCATGTTCACTGGCAAAGTAATTTCACCTTTGGTGGTTTCACTTTCCAAGTTGAAGTCGTTAAGCACTAGAGCTACGTGCACAATTTGATCCTGTAGGCCGAGCTGTTATACAACCCTCGATCAGATAATGTTGGCCGAGCTACCTGGATCAATCAAAACACGTTTAACTTGAATTTTATTCATAAGGAAAGATATTACCAATGCATCGTTGTGAGGTTGTAAGATCCCTTCTGCATCCTCCTTGTTGAAAGACAAGGTTCCCTCTAGTACATAATCACGAGTCTGTTATTCCCTCGTGATTGACATTTTGGTGCGTTTGAATACAGGCCCCTGAGGAATATCGACCCCTTCAACAATCATGTGGATTACGTGTTGCGGCTCTTCTTGATCATTCTGTCTATTTGAATCTCTGTTCTTGAAGTGGTTCATAGCCTGATCGCTTAAGAACTCTCAAAGATTCCCCTCGTTGAACAAACGGGATACCTCCTCCTCAGCTATCTGCAATCTTCTGTTCTATGACCATGGGTGCCATGATACTTGCACATTTGATTAGGATTTCTCTGGCCAAATCAGTCTGTAGAGGTCGGGGCCACCTAGTGTCTTTGATGCGCCCAATGGCTAATACAATAGTTGATGCATCAACGTTAAAATTTTATTCCTATAGTTGTGGTGATTCTTTGGGCTCGACATTTCTGTCGAAACCACTCTTACTCATGAGCCCTGAGAGATTTGTCCTCGATCATTTCTTCTATAACTTCGAACGGGGTTGCGTCCAGGCCCGTTGTTTCTCCGATATCCATCATATGGATGATATCGATCTCTGTTTGACCGTGGTTCCCGGTCAATATCCCTTTTAACTCTGTCAACAGTCCTATTAGGATAAACGACCCGGAAGGAGCCCCTAACCGGTCATCCTCGACCCTAATCCTTGACTGGTACCGATTATGCACGTCGGCCCAGGTTACAGATGTATATTCGATCATGTTCTGCTTTAACTCTTGTGAGGCTACCGAACTTCGTATGTTTAGGCCTTGAGTGAAAGCCTGAACGGCCCAATCATCGGTGACCAAGGGCAGATCCATACTCTTCATATGGAACCGAGATACAAACTCTCTGAGCATCTTGTTGTCTTTCTATTTCACTTTGAAGAGGTCCAACATTCTATTCTCTACCTTTATGGCTCCGGCGTGTGCTTTGACGAAGGAATATGTGAGCATGGCAAAATAATCAATGGAGTTAGGTGGAAAATTATGGTACCATATCATCACCCCCTTTGACAAAGTTTCTCCGAATTTCTTCAGTAGTACGAACTCAATCTCATCGTCCTCCAGATCGTTCCCCTTTATTGCGCATGTGTAAGAAATGACATGCTCGTTGGGTTTGGTAGTTTCGTTATATTTGAGAATTTCTAGCATGCTGGATTTCTTTGGGATAGGCTTAGGAGCCGCGCTCGGGGGGAAGGGCTTTTGCACGAACGTGTTTGAATTCAAACCCTTCAAAATCAGTGGTGCCCCCGGAATTTGATCAACTCGGGAGTTATATGTTTCCACCTTTTTGTCATTCGCTTCAATCTTCTTCTCCCCCGATTCAATTCTCTTTTTCAGTTCCTCGAGCATTTTCATGATAGTGGGGTCGGTACCTGATTCATTCACATTTGACCTCCCCGACACTGGTTCGGCCCTGTGAACAACTTCCTGTGATGGCTCGGATTCGACCCTACTCGGTGCATGATTATGATTTTGGAGTTGTGTTATTGCAGTTTGTTTATCCTGCAACATTTCGAATATTATTCAAAGGCTAATTCCACCTTCTTCGCCGCCCTGTGCATTATGACTGGCTGATCGAACGTCTCTGCGGACGCTATTTTCGATGTCGATGCTCAGATTTGCATTCAGGGAAACATGGGAACTGACGTCGATGAGGTCTGCAACTGGTACTCCCTCGAGTTCAACCGGAGGCACTTCGTTCCCTAGGGCGGCTATGTTGTCGTTTTCGCCATGAAAATCAAGGCCATTGTCGATGTGTGTAGGTACTGCTTGGGAGTTCGACATGGTGATCCCTGGATCAAAAATGCTTACAAGAACAAGTGTAAAGCAGTGTGTGTTATGAAAATTAGTACCAAGCAATCACTATTATCCTTAGTCCCACGGTGGGCGCCAAACTGGTTACCTTTAAAATCAGATAACAATAAATTTATAAGTGGTTTTAAGGATATGTGATTTCACTTGTCACAAATTGACAAATATGAGAATTGATATTAGAAATTAACTGTAAAATAAAGCAAACCAATATAAAGGGCCCTCGAGCTAGATCGCCCTCGAACCGGCTAAGTGTATAATTGAAAAGTATGAACTGAACAACAGAGTAAGAATGCTTAAGAGAGAAAATATTATATATTTCTTTATTATGTGTGACTATGATATTAATTGTATGCTTACAAAATGATTAGAACTCCATTTATACTGTAGAGGAATCCTACTTATGGTACAATTCTAAATTGAGAAGGAAATCCCCTGATTGACTAATTAACCTGTATTGATTTGATACGTGCCGAGATTTCTGCCATGATCCTTGTCCGATCACGGATATCTCGGTTTTCCGTTATTCGACTTAGTAGGCTTTCTTCGGTCTCGCTCGATGCCTATCACGTTCGGTCTCGATCTCGGTTGCTCTCAATCTCAGTTGGTCCTCGAATTACGAGCTTGGTAATGTATCTTCGTGTCACGATCTGATATAATATGGAACGGAACCTTGACTTGTCATCCTGGTTTCGATTAACCATGCCCGATTTTGACCGTATACAAATATATAATTTTGGTTTTGCAAGTAACTGTTTTTAGGTTGTGCTTTATCAGTCTTGATCTCTTTGATTTTCTTTATTGTTTTTGGCTAATCAACTGTTTAACATAAATTATAGAGATAAACTTCATAATGATGGCTTTAATTTGACACTAACTTTCGGTTCATTAAATTAGCATGGGGTTAGTGATGAAACATCATTGTTCTCTTCGTGCGACATAGACATTTAATACTTTTGTTTTGCAGTACCAAAAGGACAGGGCATTAATTAATACCATGTCTGTCCTTCACAAAAAAAACATGTTAATTCATATTATGAATAATAATTTCTATCATTCCCTTCCGTAGTCATACAAACTCATGTTGCAAAAATAAGCCCAAAATTATTCTCTACTTTACTCATATTAATTGAGTGTGGAAAAATAAATACTTAATTTTTTCCGGTGTAGAAGATTTTTGATTTGTCATAAACTATTCTCCACAATCATCATAGTTTTGGTCCCTTTTTTTCATTTTAAATGATTACTCAGATAAAAAAGAAAGGAAAAAGCACCATTTTCCCTCGACTTAAAAATTTCCAATCATTACATTAATATAAAAATGGTAAAAGAAAATAAATAAAAAAAGACTTAACCCAAATAGCTGTTCATCCTAACGTTAAACTAAAGTAGCCATTGAATATATAGTACATGTGTAATCTATACATTATATATGTATATACTGATTAGAAAAAGTAAATAGTGAATCCGGCTGATTATTTAAGCTTAAGTGGAATGGTAGGAAAAGTTGGGCCAGCCCATATAAATCAGATCGAGATACTATATGTTTACAACTAAGTGACCAATAATTAAATCAGAATTTTCATAAAATCCTATAGTTTAGATAGAGCATAGTAACTATAGTTTGACTAAAATAAAATGCTCTTGTTAAGAGTCGAACTCAAGACCTTCGCTAATTAAGTGGGCGTTTTAACCAACTAAACTACAAGAGCTTGTTACTCGGTTGTTTCAGTTCACAACAATTAATCTCTTATTTCATAGATTTGCTATAAAATTTAAATATAGCTACAAATAATAAATTTGCTGAAAGTATAGCTACGAATAACAAATATAATATATATATTTGACGTGCCACGTAGTTTCTCCAAAATTAAACAAGGAACGACAATATGTTAATGTGGTCGAGTGCGAATTAAAAAAGGATAAGCCTCAATTAAACAACATATCCGAAGTAAATATATTTATTCATTCCATTTAACTGGATAAAATGATCGCTAGATAAAAAATAAAAATTAAATTCAGTGACTTGTATCTTTTAATTGGAGACAGCAATCTTCATCTCTAACACCAATAACAATAACAAACTCCATATAATTTTACAAATAAATTTAAAAAAATAATGTGTACACAAATCTTACTCTTATCTCAATTCAAGGAAAGCAAAAACTCAGCAGTTCGTTATCATCATGTCATTTTCCCCCAGAAAAATGTATGATGATTGACTGATAGAGTTGATACATTGCCTAGATGTGTGTAAGATGCAATCATTATCCCAATTTCTCTTCTCCTTACGTTACGCCTAAAAATACAACATAATATAAAATTTTAAAGATGCTGAAATATTGGCAAATACATATTGGGCCAAAGAGTTAAAATGTCAAGCTTCAAACCACGCTGAAATTCAAAAATAGCCGGATTATAAGTGGTAATTGAAAAATAGCCACATTTTAAAAAATAATCGAAATTTAGCAACTTTTCATGTAAAGATAAATTTGAAAGAAAATACTGTTCAAAATCCGAAAAATATTCCAGCATAATATACTGGAGTTCAAATTTTTTACATATAAACTTCCATCCAATTCCGTGTGCTGGAGTTCCAGCATAATATGCTGGAAGTTCATACACAGGTACATCATTCTCCAGTATATTACACTGGAACTTTCCGTGTTACAGTAAAATAATGATTATTTTTCATTAACTTTGCAAATGCTGACTATTTTTTAATTACCAGTCAGAAAACTGGTTAGTCCGTGCTATTTTTACTTCAAACCAAGGTCCAATATCTTGTCAATGTATAGCCCATCGTCAGAACATACAGGGCTCCAAACAATAGAGAGCCCATTTAGAAGACGCACTAAACTTTTTTTGGCTACCAACAACTGATAGATTAGAGAGAAGATGCACTTAAACTGGGAAATTCTGCCGACCTCTTTTTACTGCTACAAATATACATATATCTCATATAAGCTATGCTTGTATATATATTCTGTAGAGAAAACACCCCATAGATTAGAATTTCATATTTATTAAAGAAGAATTAACCTAAATAATCGTCCATCTAATCGCTTAAATTAATTAAAGTAGCATGTGAATATAATTAGATGTATAATTTATGTATACCGATTAGGAAAAATAACTTACAATATCTCTACTATGTGTTAGTTAATAGGATTATAATATATAGTGACTATGTGTTTAATAGCTATATACAACTTACAAAAGCAATGACGTATTGCTCCAATCTGGTGATCTTACACGTGTCTTGTAACCAAAGGTAAAACAAGCAATGGAATATAATAGGAAAGTGTTTTCTCTGTTCAAAAGAATATAATAATGGAGACACACAGGAAGTGTTTTTCCTGTTGTAAAATTATGCTTGGAAATTTCATAGCATCTTCCAGGCATAGGGCTTTATCGATAAGACTTGCTTTCTCCAATGATAGTTGGGCCATCCTTGAATTACCAAAGGCCAAAATATAAAATTGGTTGATTAGTCGAAACTAATTGTATTAGTAAAAAATCATATAAAATAAGTATATAACACATATACATACAAAAATTTTATCGCCAATTTCGTCGGTAACGGCTAAATATATATATATATATATATATATAAATATATATATATATATATATATATATATATATCTCAAAAAATATAAAATCATTTTGCCTACCGCTCAAAAATTTAATTTAGGTGGTAGGCAAACTGAATTTACCCTATTTATGCCATTCATGATATTATTATTGTTTAGTCATGAATTAAACAATTAAACTTGCTTTCTCTAAAGATTTCTCAATGTCTTTACAAAGCCTGGAATTGATTGAATGATCTAAAAATTAAGCTGCTAAAAAGTGTGTGTATATATATATATATATATTAATATATTAACAGAGGCGGATCCAGGATTTAAATCCTATGAGTTTAACTTTTAAAGTTTTTAACGTTGAACTCATTATATTTTTAAAGTCATGGGTTTATATCTACTATTTATACAATTTTAATGAATTTTTACATATAAATTTTTACTTCCATATCAAAAGTTATGGGTTCAGTTGAACCCGACGGCAACACACTGCATACGCCCTTATATATATATATATATATATATATATATATATATATATATATATATATATATATATATATATATATATATATATATAATTATTTATGCACATACGTACTATGTTTTAGTTTAGTTCAGAATTAGACTACTTGAATAAACATGCCAAACCTGTTAATAATCGACTACTCTAGTACAAACTCAGACCTAAATCAAATAGGCTAAAGATTTAACTTGTGTTTTATGATGCTTTATTTGTTATTGTCGGTTATGGTTAGAGAGACGATACGTAACATACAATTATTGATTTATACATGATACATGTCGCAACCTGTTTTGAAATTAAATTACCATTTTCAGACAATATGTGATGACACTTTCATTGCAATATCGAACAGAATTAAGGTATAGCAGCAAATGTCCTTTAACTGACATATACTTATTTCTGAAACTTCAAATAATAAACATCGGATTACGTAAATTTGCCTTGAATTAGAACAAGAACAAGAACAAAATCCAAAGTTAGATATATATATATATATTCGATGAATGTGATGGAACACTGCTCTTTCATTCTTTATTAGAATAATAATGATGCTTAAGTACACGTAAATTATACTTAAGAAAAATGAAGAATATGATTTTGGACGTATCTTAGGACACACTTGAAAGCTGTCGTTTCTGGTTTTTGGTTTTTCCTATCAAAACTGTGTGCTTTACATGTAACCATTTGTCTTTATTTTATCATCATCATTTTCATCGCGAAAATCTGGTACTTTGATCATTAATTATACTATAGCAAACACGCTTTCGCATTTTCCCTTCCTGTCCAAATGTGCAAATAAAATCTTACATCACTAAAGCCGATACAAAATTTAGTGACAAAATATTTTTAATAACGTGAAAGCCTTTTGAAAATTAAGTGTGAGAATTTAATCTACAGATTGACCGTGGTAGCTCTGAAGAGAGGTTAGTTATGATAGGTCTGATAAGAGGTAAAAGTATATATGCCATAAAGTATTAAGGAGAGGTGATAAGGTATGATATGCATATACAAGAACATGAGTCTTGATAGAAAAGTTTGGAAATCAGAAACTTTTACTTCGCTTTAGTATCTATATTACTCTCGTACTTTCACATATACTTAGATTTGTATCACTACTAGTTGTTTCATTGCCTCACTTTTCTCGTTATCTTTTTGTTATTGGTACTGCTTCGTGTTGATGTTTCCTTTTTGTGGTTTATTTATTTATTTATTTTTCTCGCCTGACTTTGCTTTTTCTGAGCTGAAAATTTATCGGAGACAACCTCTCTACCTTCACAAGGTAAGAATAAAACTACATACATACTATCCTCCGAGACCCCACTTATAAAATTACGTTGAGTCTTGTTGTTGTTGCGCATTTAACCTAGAGCATCGTAGGTTAGAGGTCGTATACCGACTACATTAATGAAGAATTTTGTTTTAAGCTTTGTACCTCGTATGACAATGTGATAAATGGGGCATCACATCCTTAAAAACTTCTTGGTTTGTACCCCAACATAAAATAGAATTGTGTCCCAAAATAAGGCAGGACCCTGCAATACACACCATCATTGCCTATTGACGTCCAAATTGGTACTATCACCATTTAATGCTTAAAATTTGTACATGGTTTTTTCTTAGGATTCCTTATACCAAACCATTGTCACCAATTTAATATTATGATAAAATTAAACTTATGTTTACAGTAAAAATAAGACGTAAAGATGAAATACCAAGTTCAAATGTTGGTTATTGGCCTCGACATAAATTGTCCGAATGTCGCTTTTTTGCTACTTCAGTTTATCTTATCAACAAAGAAGTGTGGACAGAACTTATTTAGGCATAAAGTTCCTCTTGAACTCGTTTTGTCCACGTCTACTGTTTTCTTCTTTCTTTAGCTGGATTGACTCATATAATTTGTTATTTTTCCTTCACGAAGTAACAAAGAAAGTCACAATGAATAAAATACAAATGACCTTGTTGTCAAGATATTATACAGTTCTACGAGTGACTTATGCAACATTTTCGACAAAGATGTTCATTATTTAAAAAAATGCGATAAGAAATCTAACGATTTTGTATATAAATAATGAATTTTTCCGACAAAAGATGTACCTCCAACACTTACTATGTGTATCCGCCCCTAATTGTATTGTTTTACCAAAAAAGTGTCAATCTTTTTTTTAAAACGAATTTATAAAAAGTTGGAGGGTGAATCCTAGTTAATGATAATAACCACTAGATCTAAAGATTTAATGCGTAGATAATATAAGACCGCGTCCGAAAATATTAAATGTTGATTAATGATCACGCTCAACTGTATCTAATAAAAGACTAAGCGGGCGTTGCAAATATAATCCGAGGTATTAAGCCCAGAGTCGATCCCACAGTGAATTAACGTATCAATTGTTATTGTTAGATTACCAAATTCTCAATAATCAACTTTCTCAAAAGTTATGAATATCACTTGGTGGTGTTTTTACTACTACAGCTGAACAAAATTAATAAACTAAAGATTAACTAACAATGAGGTGTAAACAATTGTAATAAAGGTCTAAGGTTATGATTTTCCCCGTTGGTACTTTCCCTAGTTGTATGTTCCTATAGCTTTGACTTGGTTGTCTCTATCAATCATGAACTCTCCAGCTATCGTAAATCTCTCTCAAGCATTTATGATAATTTACTAGTCGCACCCTCTCGAGCTACGCTAGTTATATTTACGTTACAGCTCACTTTAGATTGCACCTGAGGTATATTATCTCTAACCCAACCTCTAAACTCGGTTATGACTCTCGTCTATACTCCGGGAGTGATGTTGTTCAACAACTATCTAAATATGCAACTCTCTCTCAAGCAGATACATAATAAATAGGAACCGCTACTTGAGGGCCCTTTAACTAACTACAATCAAAACGTAGTTGAACAATTAGAGATAAATAACCAACTCAAAATTATATTAACATGCCAACGAGTTCATCCCCAACGGGTTCCACCAAAACCTTAGATTGAAGTATTTAGCTACACATAATAGCAATGAAAACTACAAAAGAATTCATGAGCAATGATAAAAATCACAAGAGAAGGTGATAACGATTGATGCCCCAATTGCCTCCTTGCCTCTTGCCTTTGTGTTCTAAACTCTAAAACCTGATTGAAACCTACTCTTGGGCGAAGTGGACCTTATATAGTTGATGTAGAATGGCCTAGGATTTCCAAATTTACCCCTGAAATAATGCCTCACGCGTCTGGACTAGCGCGGGCGCGCTATACCCGTGCTAGTGGGGTTTCTGTCTGCCTCTGGATCGTTGGACTAGCGCGGACGCGCTAATGCCGCACTAAAAGGGTTCTTCACTGCCTCATGAGAGCTGAACTAGCACGGGCGTGCTAATGCCGCGCTAATGCCCGCGCTAGTAGGGTTTTCCACTGTCTCCGCATAAATCGAGAGTCTTCAGTCTTCAATTCATCCAAAAGGTACCCCATGGTCTATTCTACTTCAATTCTTGCCCGGATCACCGTCATAAGCTTTCCTTACGGTATTGCACTCCTGTGAAACACACAAGTCACCATTAGAGCACATTTTATCCTTATTTCACATACTTAAGACAGTAAAGCATCATTAAGTTAGAGTATAACATAAGCCAAATCATACACTTTTAGCCTATTATCAACACCCCACACTTAAATCATTGCTAGTCCTCGAGCAATCCACTACATCTTACTCGGCCTCTTTTCATAAAGCGCCTTCCATACAGTGACACCCCACCAACAAGTCACAAGCATCTCTCGCAGTGTAACATCCATACCTCAAATGGCGACTCTCTCATGTCGTGCCATGTTTTACTTTCTCATACTGCTTTGCAGGGGGGTCAAGACTTACCTCTTTTTCATGAATCACGTGCCCTCACCTCACACATTTGAGAGTAGTTCCACAACACATAATTTTCAAAACAACAGGAAATTTTAGATAGGAAAATGGAACTCACTCTCACACAGAACATTCATATGCTACACAGACTCCCCTAATCGAGTTTGTTTAGTTCAAGATCAATAGGTCCTTAATCGGTTGTAATGTAGGCTAAGGGAAGTGTAGGATATATTTGGGTGTAGTGACTAACCTCCCTAAGCACTTTTAATACATTTACATTAACATTCCGCCCATTTCTCCTGTGTTACCAGACTTTTCACCACACTTTGTTTCATGATTACCCCTATTCTTCTCAGGTGCAACTTTTTGTTTTTGTCTGCCACTCACTGCTAAGGACTACAAATTGTGATTGTCCTTTTTCCTATATTAATTTTTTTTTTCTAAGTGGCTTTCACTTTTGCATTTTGTTTCTTTTCAACTTTGCACCTTTTACTCTATTCCCTCGTGTTTCCTTACAAACCACACCTCTACCCCACACTTTGACTTTTACATCACAACAAACAATCTACGTGCTCCTGGGAGGTACAAGGTTCAAACAAACAGGCTACTCGAACACTGGGTATGGCTCATCACATGGTTAGCAAAGAAATAGGCTCATAGGCTCAAACGGGGTTAACTATGGTCAAATACTTTCAGGTGGATGCATAATTTTCCTGGATTACAAGGAAATGCCTATATCCTTTCTCGGACTGTACAAGCCTCTATTTCGATTTGTACACACATAGGGCAAGCTCTAGATATCAAATGCAAACATAGAATACAATATAGATAATCTCACACACACTTGGCACATAATTCAATCTAAATTGGTTCTCAACACACTCCATCAAGCATTCGAGATAGTTGCACATGCATCATTAAGGCAATCTACAAGAGTCACACGGTGTTAGGGTATGTGAGGGTTGCTCTTTCTCATTCAATTTCCTTGCCCAAGAGGTTCCTACTAACAACTAAAAAGAAAACGAAGAAGCTAGCTATACCCGGTTCAAACTAAACTCTTGGAAAAGAACCGAGGTCAAAAGAAAAACCAAGAGGGAGAAACTACACTACCTACAAACGAAAATAAAGAAAATAAAAAAATCTTTTTGGTATTTTCTTTGGACTAACTTCCCTCAAGAGAACTGCCTAAAAAGTCTGTCGTCGAGAAAAGTCCTCTAAATATATATATATATATATATATATATATTTTTTTTTTTTA